>JAVXUP010001066.1:0-286698 GCA_033070095.1 Escallonia herrerae | reverse complement strand
TGGTTTATTTACTGTTTTCTTGAATATCCTTGATTTGTTGTATGTTATCCTGCATGTGAAATTGTGAGTGTATCCTCCCTTGATTTCAGCCATCAGATTCATTACTTTTTGCTTTCAGATTGAATATTCACATTGGTTTGTGCTAAGATCTTGGATGGGAGTTTGAACATTTAAGGCCCATGGCTAAGAAGTTATTATGGTATATAAGCATATTCTACCTTTGTACTACAGAGGACTAGTGCTTGCATGACACTAATAAGTTGGAAAGATGAGCCAAAGACAATTGATGCATAATTAGGAAGTCCGCTTTGTATAAATGTCGTTGGCCTTCTTTTAGAGTGAATGTCTCTGAACACCTTAAAGTCATTTCTTTAAGCGACTATCTTCAAGCATGTAGCCCGTGTATGTCAAATTCAAACAACACAGCATCGACTTTTGATGAGAATGTGATGTTTAATTAACTGGTATGTTGCTTTCATGTTATAATCATCTACTTTCTAAAGAACCCTATCTAGTGTTATGAACATAAAACGACCAAATCATTTTATAGCTCATCTTCCTTTTTCCTGATTCCGCTTAGCTTTGATAAAATTGCTAGCCAACTGTGCTTCTGACGTTCTTTATTTTCTCTCAGGGACCAAAAGCATATTCAAAAGCTGAAGTATCCTTGCACAACAAGAGGACGGATTGTTGGATCATCATCAAAGAAAAGGTTTTATCAAATATGACAGCCTGATGCTTCACAACAGTTCAAATGCTTAAAGTTACTATGCATATTAGATTCAACATTCTATTACTTACTATTACCTAGATAATTTGTCCTTTGAATTAATGTAACCAAACTAATCTAGAATGCATAAGGAATTATATCCATTATTACCTTACCCCAAGACAGTGAGTACCTCACTCACCTGATCTTTAAGCAAAATCAAGACCAGGGCTTCCCTAATGCAAGGCACATTTGCAACCTTTGTCTCTCCCTGTCTTCCACTCTTTGTGTGTGTATATGGGTGTGATCAAGTGGAAGCACACCGACAAAGTTAAGTTGAAGATGAGATAAACTGATTCGGTTGTTCTTCTATTCTTCAAGGGGAAGGGGGGACATGTAGCAGCTTTTTTCAAACCAATGTTTTTCATCTCAAAAAGTTGTTTTTCTTTTTGGTATGTACCCGACGCGAGCTAATTGTCATGACAATTAGATTGTTGGCCTCTATTTACTGTCTTCTTTATGTGGTAGAAGATAGTTCAGAAAGCATAATTTCTTGTCTACCTGAGAAAGATACTAGTAATTCCAAGATGAAACAATTACGTGAAGATCAATCTACACTATGCGGAAGGATGGGAGTTCTGTGTAGAAAGCTGTGCCTGATACTCTTGTGCTTTCATTCAGTCCTCTTACTCTCTCTTAAACAACTGTAGGTGTATGATGTTACTTCATATGTAGAAGAGCACCCAGGTGGTGATGCCATCTTAGCTCATGCTGGTGATGATTCGACAGATGGATTTTATGGGTAAGCCTCTTTTCTTTTTTAACACTTCATTTTGTGTCGTAGACAATCCCCTTTTTTAGCAACTTGGAAGAAGTGAGTAGCTGCGCTTCATGCATGGCTCCAAAAGTTAGTGCACTTGTTGACTGCTCCCCGTCTTTACTTCAAATAGTGACCTATTATTTGTGTTGTTCACCTAAAACATTTCTTCCAATTTGCTTTTGAAAATTTTCGTATCTGAAATGATGCTCATTATCATATGGATGTTTGCTTTCATGTGCCAGGCCACAGCATGCTACCCGTGTGTTTGACATGATTGATGACTTCTATGTAGGAGATCTGGATCAGTGATCAATTTCTACTGTTTTTTATGATGTAGGATAACATCATGGGGGAATCTAGTTATTGTTGGGGATTATCTGGCCTTTCTGGAGACACTCTACCAAATTTTTGTTTGCTTTTTGCAAGGAAAAGTCCTTGTTCCATCATTGAGATTAAAGTTAAAATACCACAATCTTTAGTTGATGATTATTTTTGCCGCATCAGATTTTCCTACTAAGAAATGGGGGAGCCAGCCAATCTTCTTCATCCATGCCAGATCAAACCCTTAGCTAGGGGGAACCGTTTTCTTTTATAGCAGTTGACCACTAATGTTGCGAAGTGCTTGAACTATAACCAGCTACACTCTTCTCCCTTTCTTCCATCATGTAATTCGGATCTCAGAAACAGAGCACAAAGTTGGCGGACCCACCTTACTCTTTTTTGAGGTAATTCAGTAGAAAGAAGCCAAAAGCAACGGCCCATAACATTCGTGCAGTCACAGCACCCCTGAAGCTCATTACAAAATCAATGATCGCTTAACTCTCAGCCAAATCGAGCTACTATGACAATTTTCTAGTGCATGATGAACTCAGGCATATTCCAGGCTGCACATAGTCCCTATGCATGTTGAGTCCTGAGGACCTTCAAAACATCGCTATTGCAGCAAGCATACCACCAATGGTGTTGATGATTTGCATAGGAGACTCCTGTTGATTTCTGTGAAACCCTATCGTTCCTCTCTTTCCATGCCGCAAGGGATGGTGTCCCATCCTAAGCATGCAATACCAACCTATCATTCACATGCGGACAAGAAGGCCTTGGTTAGGGAGTTGAGTAAGCTAAGGTTACGCTCAAGGATGAGAGCAAGGAGCGGTGACCCTTACGCTTGGAGTGGAAACCCTTCAATCCAGTCGAAAAACTTGTGCCTTGATAATACCGACCAATCCTTCCGAGCTCTTTATCCCAGTTTCTTTGTACAACAGGCAGCTGGTTGCCAAGGAGCCACACCCCGTGCCTTCAACTAGTGTTTTGTTTTGAATTTCATCTGACTGGCAAACCAAAGAATTGAAGCAGTTTTTGGGATGGTGTCGCGCCATATCACTTCACACGCGCCATATCACTTCACACCATTTGGTGCTTCCTTAACCTCTCCCAGGCAGAGTTCATGGTTAAGGGCAGGAAGCATCTTGGCAATAAGAGTCCTTCGATAGATTGAGCTTCCGTTGATTCTGCACTATGACTGCCTCTAATTTGGCACTCTGTTGGCTTGCTGCATCATTTAGATCACACCAGGACCAAACCTTGGTAATGAAGGCCAAAGGGGTGCCAATCATCACCACACAGATAATTGCCATCTCCACGAGGTATTGAAGAGTTCCACAAACAAGTAACCTTAAGATTGCAAGTATACGCAAAGGCTCGTAAATGTTTAAGCTAGCAGATGATGAGATCTTTTATGCCCAGACCACCCTCATCCTTAGGGCAACAAAATGTTCTTCCAAGCAAAATTAGCTCGTGAAGTTTGTAATTCAGATCCAGACCAGAGGCTTGATGGATACAGTCAATGACAGATGACTATGCACAAACTTTTCTTTCTTGCACTGCATTCTGAATGGATAAAAAAAATTTAATATTACATGTTACAAGATCATTACAAATTACAAGAACAGCCCCGGGATGGAGGGTTGCAGCTGGAAAATCAATTGATTAAATAATTGAAAGAATGAAACAAAAAAAAACCTAGCAATTTAAATCTATCAATGGTGGACTGTTCAACTATCATTAGGGGGAACAATGTATCCCGGAAACTTCAGCTCCACAGCCCCTCGCTCGCCGCCAGATCCACGAGGGACAATAATCATTAGCCTTGGTGCCAAATTTCATTTCTAGACATCAAATTTCTTGGGCTGCCGCCATTGAGCCAAACTTCTTGACAAGGAACCAAGGATTGAGAGTCTAGGTGGGGCTCCTTTTTTCCCATACAAGTGTTTTCCTCCCAAATCCGTGAATTTTGGACCCTTGCCTTTGCTTCTTTCAATCTGAGAAAACAAAAACTCTTGCTGCTTAAGAGTAGTCTAATACAACTAAGGGTGACTTAGCCTCAGTCTGTTACTTAAGAGTCAATTAAATCATTCATTAGGATTTGTCGGAAAGGAACCTTTTCGTCTCTTCTGTATAAACCCGGAAAGCGAGTATCCACTTTTGCATCTTAGAACATAAGTACTTGGGCATAGCCACAGTTTCACACAAACATAGTATCAATAGATAATCATGGTACAGAAGTTAAATAAGTGCTACCTTGTGTATCTTCCCATTCTTCAAATGGTATCGGATACCAGACCAGTTGATAGACTGAGAAAAATGTGACCGAAATGCTGATACGGGGTATAAACCATTATCCACCAGCATTGCTATAAAGACCTGCTCAATCGAATACATTCCACCAAATTAGTAACTAATGATCATAATCTCATAATCCAACTCCAGCAAAACTGGATGAAAGGTTTATTATCTACGCTGTAGGGTTTCTTGATACCAAGTCAAATTACTACAATTCTAAGAAAACTAGAAGCCACACATTCACTACGTAATAACAGGCCTCCCAAATCTCCTACGAGAAGGTTGTTTCACTTGTGGTTTGCTAATCCTAGTCCATTTATTAATAACCGTAGGTCCCACAATTTAAGGTAATCACTAATTTTGGTAGGTCTCACAATTTGAAGTACTCTCGTTCTTAGTTGCAGGAAACTCCTAATATGGTGACGTTTCTCTCTCGGAAACTCGCTTTTGCGATCCCAAGTTAGGAGCTCCATGGGATCTCATCCCAAGCTAAGATGGAAACTCGATCCCGCTAGTTGGATAGAGATGCATGGAACAAGTGATAGAATACATGAAAATCAAGCTCTTTTCAACTCAATTCCTTGTTTCTCTCTTCCTTCAAGTCCTTAAAGTCTCCTTGTCTGTTGTTGCTATCTATGTAAACTATGCTAAACAAATGATAATACTCTTTACGCATATATTTATTCAAGCCGCTCCCAACCTCAGATTCTTCTTGGTGCTTACGCTTCCCCGCCCCCGCCCCCGCTCCCGCACCCGCCTCCGCCCCCACTTTGTGCAACTAAGCTCTCGTTCTTACACAACGCGTGAAGATTTGTTTTCAATTTCACCCTTGCTTCGAGAACTAAATTTGTTAGCCAATTTGGATGGCGGACTATTGTCTTGTAAAATTCAAATTAGAATTTGCACTGTCATCCAACATTTTTTTTTACTTTGACATTGAATACGAAAAAATAAAGGACTTACAAGGCACCAGTTATAAGTATTAAGCGAGAGCGGAGGAGCCTCGGGTGATAACATGTTGCATAGCTGAACTTCGATTCTTGTCAAGTTCCACATTGAAAGAAGTTCTACAACCGTGCAGATGGCCAGGCCACCTGCCAGTAACAAACCTGGAGAAAACAAAGAACAATCATGCTTAATAGCCAATGCTATCAGGGACGAAATGCTCATTAAACAAACCTGAGCATGAATAAACAATTAATTGACCATGCTTAATAGGTAATGCCATCAGGGACAAAAAGCACATTAAAGGTGATGAACCCAGTCAGTAGACATGGTAATTTCAAACGAAAAAAGATCCATGTAAAGCATATGTATAGACTGTGAAGCAGGCAATCCTACTCAAACATCAACAGTGGCCTACTTATTTCCCCAATTATTGTATAATAAACAACCTCCTAAGTAGAAGGGAAACTAACAACTGTCCAGGCAAAAAAGTCTGAAATTGCTTAAATTTGGACATCCCAATCTTTCCCATTGCATACGATAGTAATAAGCACAGATGCCTGGTTATATAAGGTCAATTATGCAGCAAGCACAATTTTGCACTCAAATACAATCCAAAATGCCCTAGGACAGAATATATGGCAGTGTAAGACACTGAATGCTCACCAGTATAAGGATAGAATGCTGCCTCAAGCAAATTCTCCTTAGAATGTAATCTTAGTGCTGCTGCAATATGAACCACAGCCATGAGGTATGGTGTCACAAATCCCAACGATAGATAGCAATGGGTAGAAAATAAGGCACGGTTCATTATCCAATTAACATTTGTTGCATATGATTCCAAAACAAACGTTTGCTTTCTCAAGTAATTCCAGTACCTGTATATGGAGTAAATATGTTAATGCTTTCTCAAGTAATTCAAGTATATGGAGTAATACTTGACTTAGAGACAGCTATTTGAGGAAAAATTCAGCACACTTAACAAACCTAGGAAAAGTAAGATCACTTGCTAGAGGGTGAGGAAAAACAGCGACTGGCGGGGATGTTATAAGCCTCTTATGAGCTCCTGGAAAGGACAATGCAACATGGTAATAGCAATTAAACAATAATTCAGCACCTATACAGTGCCAAATCTTACAAGGGGGTAGTTCCAACATAAGAAAACTGCTCACATGAAGATGGAGACAGCAAAACATAAGTTTTTTTATTACAGCTATAAGTCTCAAACATGCAGTAGATATAAAATGAGTGCAACAAAATGTGGAACTTCCACCTATCATCTAATATTTGAGGTGGAATCTCACAGACTAACCACTATATAGTATTTGTGGAAGTTATGTGAGAAAAGAGACAAGAAAGTTCATAACGTGTACGAGCAGTCAAATTGCTCAGAATTTGACTAGTGCAAGCACCTATACTTCAGGATTACTTAAGGAAAATCTTCAAAGTGTAAGTCATTATAATAACAGCAGGGGCATCGAAAGTAAGAGATTGAAGTTTTACTAGGGATTGAAGAGAGTAAAGTAGGATAACCAAATTTCTTTGGTGGCTATGGGCAAGATGATACAAGAAGCCGCAGACATCCAGTTGCAAGTATCTTTGATATGTCTCATCATACACAAAATCAGCTATGTTTAAAAAGTCGGTCACACAGATCAAATCATATACCCAAATTTTCAAGTATATTATAATACAAACGACTTCGATTACAGCACTTGACTAGCCAATTTTTTCACGAATATCATCTTTAGGGGACTTATGAAGTTCATCACTGTTTACTTCAAATAATTATTGTAGTAGTAGATATAGCTTCCGTAAGAGAAATAACTAAGCAGAAGTTAAACAGTACTTCAAAACCAACTTAGTGATTTTATCCAGCCCATGTGAAGAGCTTCAATGTGAAGTGACATAATACTCGGTAAGCATGAGATGGGATACGGCAAATATTGCGGGTGCGGATACGATATAACCAGGCAATGGGAAAGATTGCCTGGTTAGCTATATAACCAGGCATAATTGCTGCATAAAAGTCTGAAATTGCTGCAATTCATGAAAGTTTGCAAGCAGATGCACATTGCATAAATCAGATTAGCTAGAACAGACACATGAAGATTAAAAGACATTTAAATTGGTCAAACATAGCAGTATTTTGTTTCAAGTGAAATGCAGCATATCAGATGTTCAAACCCGGGGTCTTTCTGACTCAATCCATAAAATATATTCTTCCTAGTAATCAACGTTGGGCCAAAATTAAGTGTCACAGTGATAGAGATTAAGTTGTAATGGATATTTGGCGCTTCCGTCAACCAAAAATTCTTGTTTAAAAATTGGCTGGCCACCAGATACAGCAAATAAGTTGTTAACTAAAATGTCAAGTCTACTCAAATCAGCTTACAGGAAAGCTTTTGAGAGAAATAGTACCAGCTATAGCTGCAAGAGTCATATCATCAGAGTAGCCCCCGTCTTGAAGTTCGGAAACGACACCATGGCGATCAGTTCTAAAATCATCAGCATGCATCTGAAAAGAAATCCTATTCATCAAAATGAAACAACAATAGATACCAATTACATGTGGGGAATTTAAGAAGAAAGTGGAAGATACTTGCCATCATGCACCCTCCCCACAAAAAGAAGGTTTTTCCACCAGTAGCAAATCCCATTGAACAAGGCTGTAATAAAAAAACCAGTATAGCCACGACTAATAAGATTCAGCATCGAACTACAAGACAATAGACATAGGACTATAGGAGACATGAAATGGTTGCAGCCAACATTTATGGTCTTAGAAAGATTGCATGAACCTTAATTCAAAAAACTACCACTGCCTGGTAGCACCAAGGAAACAAATTAGCTATACACACACTTGCAATTCAAATAAATACTTTGAATCCTATAATCACAGGCTTCACGAAAGTATGATAGTGCTTCAATATAAATCTCGATATTGGACCTTCTTTCTTCTTTAATATTAAAAAACAAACGATATCTTTTCACATATCATCTTACACATACTTAGCAAACTGCAACTGCTGGTTGTATTTACATGTTTCTCTCTCTATGTGATCGGTCTAAGAGAAATCAAGGCTACCACTTTTCTATACTTTGCCAGGATAAAGGGCTTTCTTCCAGATAATTCTTACCAGGGGAGTCCTCACCATCTCACCCACGGGGACGGCCAAGGGGGCATATGGGCATGCCATTTAAGTGCATACGTGCAGAAAACGTCTACACATGGTCTTGATCCCCCACTGGTCCTCCAGGTTCACGTGGCCTAAGAACTTCTCGGCAAGAAGTTGGACAAGCCAGACCATGACAAACAAACAAAATAGTCTAGTGGTTGATACTTCAAAGGGTACAGACACAAAGCTTCAAATAAACGTAAAAAACTAGATCGTTACATACCATGTGATACTCATAAATACAGTAACTTCCCAAACTTCCGGATGGTAGATCCAGAGGGTATCCAGTTTGAATAAAAATCTGAGCATCATAGCAGTAGAGGAAAAAAAGAAAAGTTACTATGATTTTAAAAAAGAAATGTAAGAGGAAAAATCTGAACCTTGGTGACAACAACTGTAAGCCTAAAGAAGTGTAACAATATATAGCTACCTCCGGATTCTTTTCCATCTCAGCAGCGAGGGCTCCAATTGAGCCAGGGTGCAGTCTAACATCATCATCTAAAAACAACACATACTTGCTGTCTTTGTGCATTCTCTCCACCCCAACCTACACAGTGCACCAGAGTATACATCAGAACCACTGGCTAGTATATGCTAACCAGCAAAATTTTATTCAGGTAACAGGCTAGTACAGGCTCTAGCTTCTTTTTCTCTATCCACTTGTCATGATAATTTTCGAAGACGGGAGGAATTAGCATAATCGGGTGGAAATAGCTTCTCATTCTCTCTAATAGCTAGTCCAGATAAAACGTTCTTTCCTATTTGCATCTGTAGCTTACATATCCCTAGACATCCACCCACCCCTAAGAATAGATGGCATGTAGTAATATAGAGATACACTATCGAGAGGGTTGATACCAGGCTCATGTTTTGAGGGGAAACTACATACCAATTGATTGTGAATTTTCTGACTGCAGGTTGTTGATGGACCAGCTACAACCACCTTTGCATCAACATCATCCTGAGTATATGTAAACGTTGAAGGAATAACAATAAGCTTGAGACAAAGAAATTGTCAAAATAGTGAAATCTACCAGAAAAACAGATAGTTATTCAGCGTGTGTTACTTTAGGGCTAGCACATAGCAAATAAATGTAGTAGCAGAAAACTTTCTGTCATACACTAAAGCAGTCAGCATATGCAGACAGATAGAAAACTGAACCAAGTGCTGCTGTGAGAATGTATAATTACTGCAAGCTGCAAAGATTATGACGTCATGTAAAAAGAAATACAGTAATACAGAAAACATTGTTACACTGCAATCTGTGCGACTTTTCCGGTTGATTTTCTGACATTCTTACAGTAAAAATTAGAGGGGGAGCCTACTCCAGAGTCAAGGCACAACGAACTAAGAGTTGCACTAATATTGACTACTAAGTAAGGCCTCTGAAATCTATACTGTTAATAAGGGAGAGCACCCTTATAGTGAAGCCTTTTTGGAACTTCCAACTATACCCCTTCATCATGTACATTAAAGAAAAGTTTATCAAGGTCATTGTTGGAAATCTATACCCCCTCATAAAGTACTTCAAACTAAAGAAAAGCTAACAAGGTCATTGTTGGAAATCTCTTAACATTTAATAATCAACTCCTCACCCCACAACAATTTAAACTTCTTCCTCATCCCCATTATTCCAACCACTCCATCCAAATATCTAACCGTCAACATGTTCACTCTATTTCTACTACTCCTACGCTCTAGGTTTCAATTTTCATGGTAAACTCATTCTCCGTTTAGGTCTTTTACTATTTGTATTGATTAGATTTGCATATGATTTCTTTAATTGCACACAGATCATGTGTGCCAATGACCCCAAGTTATAGATAAAGTGTAATCATACTCTGCATGCAATCATGACATAACAAATGATCCTCCTTCAAATTGGAAAGCAAGAGATGTGAATGCAATTGTTCAATAAGAGCAACGTCAATTTGGTAGCAATTACATCATCATGACAAAGTGCAGTGATGAATTGAGTACGTACCTTAAAATTTGATAGTAAACGACATACAGCATGATAAGCAGGGTCCTCTGTACTGTCCACCACGAAGAGAAATTCTAAGGGGCCACCATAAAGAGACGTAATCTGCATTCGTTTGTTTGTAAGCCCGACACCAAGAAGGAACTAGTAGATTCAAGACTTTTGGCAAGCAAAAGAATGACTGCTTGAAGTAAGTTCCTGAATAAGAATGAGGACTGGAGGAACTATCTGGCCTTTCAGATGTTTATATAAAGAAAATTTTCCTAATTATGCGTATCCTTTTAAATGTTATAGCCTTAAAGGTAACTGTCTGATCTATAATTTACCCTTTGACACTATCTTTTTGCACAGATGCATCTCCTGTGGAGATGTTTAAGATATTACTAGCATGTAAAGCAAATAAGTTCTTGCCAGAAAAGAGTAAAGCATGTGATCTCAAAGTATTCCCCACATATTGATTTCATAAGTGGAACCAATACATATATTTGGCACTTTGCATGTAGCGGAAGTAACTTGACAGCATTTAGTATAGGTAACTGCATTAAGTAAATAACAAATTTGAAGGCTCAGCAATACACGTATAGCCACTTTATCTTTCTATCTTTCTTTATTGTGGAGCAAATAAATAGTTGATAACTTCGTCAACTGAGAAGTAGCAAGGTACTGGGTCAACACTCATGGAGTGTAAGCCAAATTACTAAAGTTATGAAGTGATTTTATTACACATGCAAAAGGGAGAGAGAAAAGGAGATATTTCTTGTTTCAAGGAACTTTTTATATGTAAACATTTCGCAAATTACCTGAGTTGTCCAATTGTGCAGATTGTGTTCACCAAACCCTTTTAAAGGCATTACAACTGTCACTCTTGGTAAGTTGGCCTGTTTAGAATGCTCAAGGTCATTGATATCATGGCAAAGAAATGCAAAGCTGTTGCCACTTTTCATAGACTCCTTCATCTGTCTTATCTCTCTCCTCCTGTGAGACGAATAAAAAAAATGTTGCTAAGATATTAAATGATCACGGAGCTTCGTTGTTGCAGCGAGTCATGCACAAACTGCCACATATTGTTGAACTCCAATGCAGAAAGTTTCCTACCTGACATAAGCAGCACAAGCCCATCCAAGCGCAAGAGTTAAGCAGATCAGATATCCCTGCATCACGAATAAAGGACTCGCATATTTGATCACGTGACAGCAACATCGTGCTAAGGTGCCAATCAAACATCAAAACAAATAACAATGGGGAAAAGATTCAAAAACAAGGTAACAGTGACTATCTACTTCCCTGAAGAGTATAGAATATTAGTATCACAATTGTGCAAACTGCTGAGTCAACCAATGAAGCACAAAAGCCACTCAACAGCACAAGACATTGCAATCTATATTTTACATCAACGATTCAGGGAAAAGTTTTATCCAAGCTACTACCACAAGCAGATATGTATATGGTACTATTTCTAATCAAGGAGTATACTTGCTCAGCAAAACTGTTCTGAGGAAATATTAACACGGAGGTGGACTGAGTAGGAAGACGAATATCAAAAGCTTATTGCATTATCATCTGTTACAAATAACTGGTGAACAAGGGCAAACATATTCCTGTATTCAAGAAGGATGGACAAGAAAATAAGGGTACGGCATGCTAGTCATGGCAAAGCAACGGAAAGGTGACTTCAGGTGCTCATAGACCAACAAAATTGCTTTAAAAAAAACTTGCCACAACAGTGAGCACATCTTTTTTAATGCACCCTGTGTCACTACCTATCAACGAAGAAACCAAAACAATGAGCCCCCGGCGACCTTTCAGAAAAGACATTTCGATTTGTGGCAAAAGTTCGAGCATCCAAACCTCCATCATGCCTCATATACAAAGAACCTAAATACATTTCTTCTGTGCAGGTATAGAACGCGGCATTCAAGTACAATGTTTCCCTCCGTGCCAATAGATTTTCCCGTTTTGCAAATTCCATGGATAGATTTAGTGCATGTAAACATTGAATTGAACTGAAATAGCAATCTAGCATTGAATAAGAATAGATTGGCAAGTCAAGCTAGGGTAAAAATAATGAATAAAGTCAACATTTACGTGTACTACACCTACCCTAGGAATTTGTAAAAAGTAAAAGGAGAAATCCAGTAGAAAGAAGGTAGTAGTATATTATTTTGACATAGCCAACATTCAACTCCAGAAACCATCGTGTCACAAAAGCAACTGAATTTGGACTTCTTGCCTTTCAACTTTCAATAATTACACATGTTGAATCACAAAGACAAAAGCTTTTGCTCAACTGAGCAAACACCACAAAAGTTCCTCTCAATTTTTTTAAAGTTTATCGAAATTGAATCGACATCAGGATAGTAATTGACTTAAGCAAAATTTTCTATTCATCTCTTTTTCTCCATTGGGCCTAATCTCAGATCTAAACCGCTCAAAATACAAACAAAATCAAAAAACAATACAGTTTGAAATAACAAAAAAATCAACAAAACTGCGAAATCAATTAACAAAATTACCGGACCTGGATCTGAACAAAAATGCCGAGGGGACCGCAAAAGGCTCTGCTAGCAGAGAAGAGAAACGCGTCCAGAGAGCCGAGAGAAGACATCGTTCTGATTCACGTAAAAGAACGTAACTGACACACGTGCTGGGGCAAGTACCAAAACGACAATGCCCTAGAATTGAGCTACACATACAGAACTTGTATCTCTCTCTCCCTCTCTATCCTCTCTATCCTTTTCTCTCAGATCGCCATGAACGGAAGGCAACAAGTAACAGAGAGAGAGAGAGAGAGAGAGAGAGAGACAGACAGAGAGGGGGGGGGGAAAGGAACCAACGTGTGAGGCCGCGTAATTTTATATTTCGAAGGACAGCCCAGAGAGAGAGAGAGAGAGAGAGAGAGAGAAATTAGAGAGAATTTTGTACGCTCAAATTAATTAGAAAATCGATAACTACACTTAACGATAATTGCTTTTACGATACGACTATTAGTTGATAAATGACAATTTTATATTTATTACTGTGACCATTCAGCGTGCTACTAACGAATCGTACTTAATGCGTAACAAACCGCACAGGTGCGATGCTATTTCGGTTACTATCGCACGACTTACTTTCGTTTGTCATCAAACGTGATTAGCGAAACTTTTTGCCATCTTGAATAAAAAAGTGAAATGAGACATATATTTCATGTCATATTTCATGACTAATGACACTCCGGTGTCAGTTACTTTCGATTATACTTTCTACATGATCCGACCGAAAGAGCGTCATTAACCATTAAAGAGTGCATATAATATCAAGTTAGATGATGATGATTATTAGTGTTTTTGAGCAAAATAGTTTTTATATGTGTGGAAGAGACCGTTGGATATGGGGGTGGTTAGGGAAGTTTGATAGGTGTTTGAGGGGGATTTGATTTGACCCGGGTCAGGTCGCACGTGAGGAGTCGTGGGGGATCTTCATGGGAAGATGCTCTCTTTCTGCACCGAATCTTCGCTTTTGATGTCCTTTTTTAATTACATGCCTTTTGGCGTCACGCAATCACATACATTCCTTATTTTGCTTTCCTCTTCCTTTTTTTTTTTGTTGATTACTTTTATAAGAAATTCATGTTTATTTAATTAATTGCCTCTTTTTTTTATTCAAATCCAGTTTTTTTTTCAGTAACATGATTGCCTCTGCAATGAGTTTAGATCATTGCCTTGACGGAGTTATCTATCTTCGTCAAGGATAACGCGTAGATTAGAATATTAAGAGCTAACGACACTCTTTTACTCCTTTATAAATTTTTTTAGTGAATGTTTAAAATTTTATTTGAAACTTAATCATAACGCGTAAATTAGAATATTAAGAGCTACTGACACTTTGATGTACTATTTATTTTTATTTTTTTATTGAATGTTTGAAATTTATTATTCAAAATAACTGATACATAACAATCGTGCAAGTTGGAGCTTTGAAATTTTCTCTTTAGTGGCTATGGCATTTAATGCTAACTACTAAGGTTTTATGACAAATAAAAACGTGTAACAACATCTTTTTCTCTTTTCAAAGCGCCTTTCAATGTTCGACGTTATCAGAGAGAAGGTTACGCGCCCCCACGAATTTCGGGAGCCTACCGGTACGATCCCACCAAAAATATGTACAAAGAGTAAAAGCGGGACACATTGCAAGTGCAAAACAAACAAATGGCACACACATGAGCAGTGGGAAACAGTCTTCTAACAACACCAAGCACACAAACAAGCCGAAAGTAGGGACAGACCAAGTTGTTTTTTATATTATCAGAAGAAAAGGTGCAAAGAAAAAGCAAAGTCTTGTGGAACAGGAATGGGCTGTCAATGAGGCTGGCTTAGCTTGGAAAACCATTGGAGCTCACATGGATTTAATAAGTACTTTTTTGTTGCTATCCCTGTGGCCTCCTTGAAAAGTCCACTGTCCACACTAACCTACTAGTCTCCTTTGACATTTATTAGACTTCCTCGACCCTTTTTCCTTTTCTTGGTACTGTTTTTGACCATTGACAAAACCAAGAAAGAAAAAGAACAAAAGTTGATTCATGCATGGAGCTTATGCAAGGTTTTGATCCAGTTTAAGTCTCATTTAACTGGGAAACAGCCCATTTAAGTGCAACAGCTTTTTTTTACTCGATACTAAGGAGATTTACGTTGCGACAAGATATTTACTATACAACAGGCATATGTCGTGACAAAACTCCACCACACATCTAAAAGCAAAAGGGGAGTAATGTCATCCGGAAGATGAACGAAAGTACTAGACATAGAATCATCAAAGCTAGTGAAATTTGACTAACCAATCCACAACTAGGTTAGCCTTGCGATAGCAAAAAGAAAGACGTACAGTCGGATAGAGGTGGAGGAGTGTCAGTGTGGAGTTATTGTTTTTGTATAAAGCTAATGAGACATTCGCAACTATGAGGCGAAGGATCTCCGGGAAAGAAGTCCGAGCCGAATTCATCATTATTAAACTATTAACGGACACCTAGTTTATAGCCAGAAGCCCAAAAAGCGCGAAGGCACAACAGACATTCGCGCGCGAGAGAGAGAGAGAGAGAGAGAGAGAGAGAGAGAGAGAGAGAGAGAGAGAGAGAGAGAGCCATTGGTTGCTCATATTTTGGTCTGAGGTAAAACTAATGAAGCCCTCAAAGTCTGCATACAGAAAAGAGTGATCAGAATAGTACTCTTAAATGTTCTACATTGACAGGAGCCTTGACTCACCTCCTAAAACTGTACTGAGAAACCACCCCAACCATTGATGGAAAGATCCAACCGTCGGAGACAATCCGTCCAAATAATCGACTGCTTGCTAAAAGCAAGTCACAGCTCCCTCCCTCTCTCCATAAATTTCAAAGAAGTGTTAATAGTCTCCCTCTTCGGTTACAAGGAGGAGAAATTTCAAGAAACTAAGGCCTTTCAAAGGGAACACCACAACTGGGTGAAAGCATAAGGCTGCACAGTTCTTAGGGAGGTTCTTGGCTCCGGTCCGGTTTTTCCGGTTGGTTCAAGTCCAGTTTGTTCAATCGGTCGGACCTTACTATATTCCTTCCGAAGTCAGGAATGGCTTAAGAGAAGCTTACAACTCCTTGAGCTGTAAAAATTGGCAAAAAGTCTCTGTAAGTACGAAAGATCCATCTAACTACCGGCATTAGACTCACTGGCTCTTCTAACTTCTCAATTTACTCACAGTTGCAGTGGAAATGGTTGGACATTTCGGCCATTCCTTGAAGCTTTCTGGACATGGAAGTTGGAAAGTTGGATGGACCTTCATACTTACTACGTCCTTCAGCCAGAGTGGGCAGGTTGAGTCCGCTATTCACTCTATGCTCTTGGTGGTTAACAAGTAAATAACTCCACAGGGCAAAAAGCTTTCGTCGCTGACTGGCAGGAGCAGCTTGGTCGAGTCCACTAGTGGTTGTCGGGAGTGAGGGCTCAGTGCATACGAATTGTCACAAGTGAGAGCTCAATACACAAGTAAAATCGGGAATGGCAATCCTCATGGATAAAATTTCTAATGTTTCTTTTGCAGAATCCCACAACAACACTACCATGTCAAGGAAAGAACATATAGATGAAAAAGATGCAATCAAATAACAAGACTTCAAGACAGGATTTCTATTGCAGTTTGGTTCATCAAAAAGATGTGCTATTCAAGGAGCAAAAAGTTCCACTTGAAGGAACAAATGTAGTGGTTAGCAACTTAGCAGAATGAGCAAGGGCAAAAAAGCTTATTATTCATCTCAGAGGTACCCAAAAAAATAATAAAATGAACTCACTATAAGATACAATTGAAAGGGATAACTTAGCAATTGGTATCATAAAGCAGACATCAGGCATCAGGCTTACTCGATTGAGTGTACTGATAACATAGCATCCAAACACCCATGTACAATTTATTTTCTGTGTTCTCATGTTGTAATAACAATTCCCAAATTTTAAGACCCTAGTCATGGAAAAAGGGGGGGGGGGGGGGAACAGGAAATGCAATGTGACTTGGCCTTAAACTGAAAATACTTCTCAGAGTAATCATTAAAATCCATTTTAAGCAATAACAACCTGATATCATTCTCCAAATGGCAATCGTAAATAATCTTCAAACAAGCATTGAAGTTGGCAGATTGTGGGGTATGATTCTCATGAATGAACATAAAGACAGTGTGAAGAGTCATGCAGACATTCAGAGAGCGTACGCAAGTGAGTAATAACTTTGCACCAAGACATGATTCCAAAAAACAATCTGGAAAATCCTACTACTAAGGCAACATTCTTATATTGACCTGCTTCAACTGATGCCAACATCTTTTGATAAATAATTTGCAGTTCCACCCCCAACCCCTGAAGACAGGTAAAAAAATGCTTAATGTAACAGCAGCAAAAAAAAAATATTAAAAGTCTGGGGAATTGCTAAAAGAATTGCCCACACGTCTTACTTGTTTTGACCATTACCCTGTTTTACAACAATAGAAGAAAACAATGCTTATATTTATCCTTGAGCAATTGAGAGTCAATAAAGCAGGATAATCAAGAATAGCATTAGGGTGAAGAAAATGCAAGAAATGGATCAACTCACAACACTTCGGAAAAAGACAGGTGCAGGAGCTCGGGTGGAAAGACCACCTTTGACTTTTGGAAGGTGCACCACACGTGCCTTTAGTTCATTTTACAGAGCACAACCGACTGAAAACTCTCCCCTTTGACAGTTTGTTAGGATTATGCCTAGCATAGGATCTTTTGCCTTCTAAAACGTGCTATAATTCTTAATTCCGACGCTTTTCAAACACCTCCTCCTCCGTCACAACCATCAGTTTCTTAATTCTAACTCCACTAGTTGCCATCATAGCCACCTAATAAACCTTTAAACACTGAACAGCAACCTTTTCACACCCTTCCATCTGGATCCACCAGACTCTCAACAATCATAGGAGTGTGTGCGGATGTGACTCTATGTGTTGTATTTATCAATCATAAAGCCAGCCCCATGTCATACATATAAAGCATATTCATCAACTTCAAACCCTCTTCATATACTCACCAGCATCTGTCTTTTGTGCTCAGTATATTTATATTAATACTGCTCTTGATTCTCTTCGGACTTGAATAGCTAATATATAACTCGTGGTTTGACTTTCATTCGTGTATCATCAGGGGCCTCTTAGGTGGAGTTTGTAGTGGATTTTGATTTAAATTACCCTCTTTTTCGTTGATGATTTTGCATAGTCCAACATGTTGTGTTGGTGTTTATTATTATCCATCTCCTCCCCCCCCCCCCCCCCCAAACCCTGAGGCATAAAATTGAGTGGTCTGGTTTTTGTGGCTGTATTATGCAAATTTATAGGATATCATCAAAGAGAGAATGGTACAGGTCCCGAGGTGCCGAAGCACTGCAAAATACCCCTCGTTATCAAGAATTCACTCTCTAATGCAACTCCATCAGGAGCCACACATATCAGTTTTCTTCTCCAAAGAACAACTGTGAGGGGCATTGCTTGAAAGGTATGGCAAGGTCATTAGACATGGACTTTGATGCGTTCCTTTTTAAAAGTGGAAGGAGCCAGTTACCATCGGATCACCCAACCAACTTTTGACCCAAAGGCTTAACCTTATAGGGAATTGCTTGGTTCTTGACAGAGTTGCAGTGAAAGAGAGTTGAACCCTGAATGCACACGCTCATTGACAGCTTTGATGGAGCCTGGGCATGTGGAACTTTAACCTATCCAGAGCTTTTACTAGTGACAGTGACACACATCTTTAAGAGAAATGAGGACATTTTTCCTGTAGCAGTAGAAAGAGTAACCGGTGTAAGGCTTTTAAACAGTTGATTAGATTAGAGTAAATAAGAGTTGAGGGGAGCCTGCTGTAGTGTACACACGCAAAGAGGAGATTGTTAAGGTGCACATGTGGGACTCGGGTGATAGACAGTGATAGCAAGATCACAAGTTTGAGTCTCATGGGGTTGGATATTTGTGGTGAGGGAGGGGGAGGGCAACCCCCATTGTTTAGCCCATACATCCAATGGACCAAAACATATTCCTACAAACACTAAGTGAAGAAACTAAGGAGGACATCTGTAGATGGATGTGTCCAATATCTAATTCTTAAAGCTAGTGGTTGGGTTTATACTGTGTCTGTGGGCCATTTATTGCAGTGGTTTCCACAAATCTCTAGAACAGCTTCCAAAACAGTCCCCTAAAACGTACGGACGGATAACTCAAAGATGTTCCAGGCCAAAGTTGTGGGTCAAATCAATTTGTAAGGGGTACTGATGATGTGTCTACCGGGGGTGAAGGTTGGGGGGCTTGGTTATGAGAATTTGTCCAAATGTAAGGACTGAAACATAGCACCAATTCCAATCTCCAATCAAAGAGTATCAAGACAGGTCCAAGAAGCTTGGTAGAGGAACTTGTCTTTTGTCTCGCATGGTTCATCCCTACTACATGCAATTGGCAATTTTCTAGCTTATTGGAGTTTCATGCCAAACTTTTGGCAGATTCACAATGAGATTGGTTTCAAATTTCCTTCGCTGATTTGAAACAATGTGGTGTCTACGTCTGTGTAAAAATGCATCTCTACAAGTCGTCTTCCTCTTTATGTAGAAAGGCACTTAACTAAACTCAGAACCTGGTACAAGTAAGAAGGTGCATCACGCTAGAAGAGTCCATTTTCAAATTCTTTAGAATTTTAGACCAACCAAATTGTGAAGCTATATTAGTTCCCCCCCCCCCCCCCCCTCTCTCTCTCTATGAGAGAGATGATTTAGATAGAAAAGATAACAATAGCATGACATAGTCCATGCAGAACTCAATTTACAAATTTAGATTTGAAGCTAAAGGGCATGAAACCTCATTCAAGTTGAACTTCAATAGTCCAACCAAGTAAGCAAAACAAAACAAAACAAAACAAAACCATGAAACTAGTTCTATCTACTAAGACAAAGATCTAAATGTGAGACTATAAAGGGCATGCTGATTATAAGAAGAAACACATCTGTGACTACATGCCATGCAATAAAAGGTTACTATGTAGAAAATTCAAGGCAACATTGACCTTTCCTCTGGCAAACATGACTTTATAGATTGATTGAAAGGCCTGAAAGAGAATGTTGAATAGTTTATCGGTGTGGGCGTGGATGTTCAGATGTATCAATCCTCAGTCAGTTGCATCAGTGTGATCATATGTCATGAGGCTATTGTTGTCACCGTTGCTTCCAGCAAGGTGATGAAGAAGCACGCCTGCTGCAACGCTGACATTCAAGCTCTCTACAGCCAGAAAGGACTGAAATTCTTCCGGTGAGCAAGTAGGATCCACCTCCACAGTTTCCACATTGTCAAAGCCAGCAGTTACATTTACTGGAAAGTTTCCAGGGATCCGAATCAACTGAGTGCAAGATCGCTCCACCAATGGCCTTAAGCCAGCGCCCTCACTCCCCAATACAAGAACCGTGGGCACACCACTTGTCACCTCATTCAGTGGAACCGCTCTTGAAGAAACTGAACCTCCAAGTACTCGCCAACCATTTTCAGCCGAGGATACCAAAAACTGCATCATATTCTTGCAAGACCTCAGCTCCATTAATTCAAGTGAGCCTGCACTAGCTTTGCTCACAACACCACTTAATGGAGCAGAATTTTTTGCGCATAAGACCACCCCTGCGACTCCGAAGAAATATGCGGACCTAATGATTGCGCCCAAATTTTGAGGATCAGTAACCTCATCCAAAGCTACCCAAAGAGGCGGACCCATCTCTCCATCAACCTCTACAGTGTCCAATGGACGCATACTCACCATTTCCAATGGAGAAGCATCAAGCACTAAGCCCTGATGGGGGCGATTATCAGCAATCATGTTGAGATCATGCTTCGATACTTCCTTCTTGCTCAACCCGACTTTGTCAGCTATCCTCAAAACTCTCTCAAACCCTTTCTTGTCCTTCTTCTTGTTGTTGCTGCTCAAATCCAACCCTTCCTGAACATACAACGCATAAAACTCTCTTCTTGCAGCTGACAACGCAGCCAAAACAGGACCAACCCCATATATCCCTTCGCCAACCATTTTCGGTATTGTCGAATCAGTAGCCTCCTTCCATGTCTTCTTACCCCAATTTTCCTGCTTACTCCACTTTCGTACCTCTGGTCTATCCAACCTGGGTTTCCCATCGGCAATCCTATCAAACTTATGCTTAATCTTATCCCATCTCGGGTCATCAATATTCTCCCCCTCCCCCTCTAGCTCCTCTTCTTCAAGCCCATCACTTTTCTCCATGAATTCATTTCTTCTATTTCCAAATCTCCTACGTTGCCTCGTTTCCACATTGGATACCCCATTTTTCAAAAATTTCTCAGCCGATTCCTCCCAAGAAGACCTACCGGTCTTTGTACTAGATGATTTCTGCGATTTTTTTGCTTCTTTAGCTAACCAAGGAAGGGTTTTTCCAGCACTACCACTACCCTCAACAACTTCCTGTGAAGAATTATTTGATAAGCCTCTAGCCTTCACTAATGGGTATCTCTGCAATGCACTTTTTAGGCAAAACCTAGTCGAAAAATTCCTGGGTTCTGCTACATTTCCCTCAATCCCTAGGGTTTTACCGTAGAACCCAATTGAACTGTTTGTGGGTTTCAAGAAATGAATGGCTCTGAACGTCATTGTGGAGTAGTTTAAGAGTTTAGGGTAGGCGTCAAAGATTAAAGGTTGGGACTTTAAGTTACAGAACATGGTATAAGCAAGAGAAGAAATTTATTACTGATTACAAACTTTCAGTAATTGTACTCAAACAAATGCTTAGAGAACAAGAGCATTACCTATAAAGTCGACACTGGGTGAAATTTACACACGATATACCCGCTATCTCTTTGTTTAGTCTGTCTCTCTTCCAGGGGCAAAAGCTAGAAAGGTAAGCTTTCATGTGCCCTTGGAAAGCGAAGGGATGAAGTTACGACCGTCTTCCTAATTCTACAATTTATAATGGCACCATCTTTATTTCAAGGCTTTAAAATGCATGACAAATTTTAAATTTTAAAAACAATAGAATGCTTAAAAACCAAAGAATACTTACTTGCAAACTTTTTTTACTTTGTTGTTTCTTTGAATATAGTTAATTTACGATTGATCTTCGCAGAGAATTTGGAAATATAAGATTTGGGATTGTGTAGTTTCTTGAAAGGACTGCAATTATTATTATTAGAGAAAAAAATTAACATATTCACAAAAACGGTATCTTTTTAAATTTTACCTACTTTTTCTACGTGTATGTATGTGTGTGCATTGCAACTAGTACTACTTACAAAGGGAACGCTTTTGAACCTTGATGTTACATAAGTACCCATTTAAAATGACACGTGTCATTCTGCGTAATTTTTTAAGAAGTGACCAAAAAATAAAAGTTTTAAACAGTAAATAACCACCTACAAGGACATATTTAATTTTTACAATAAAAAATTCATTAAAGTAAAATATAAAGGTCAAGTTTGATATTATAAGAATATCATATTACTAACTTCATTTTTACACACGTATCAAGTGTGTCACCAGTTCTTTCGAAATGCACAACTTCACAACTTTCCATTCTACCTAACAAGTACAATATTGACGTGACTATTTGTAGACCCTTTCACTTATTGTAGTCATCGTTTAAGAGTTGGATCATGAATTTTTTGTGTTGTTGAAATTGGGTCACTAAACGAATGAACTTAGCTATTAAATAGGGATGTGAGTAACCTACTTAGCTATTAAATGGGGATGTGAGTAACCTACCGGCATATTCATATACGAGGGCAAAAACAACATATAATTACCAAATTACTTACAAACCATGAGAATTTTTTTTATTTAATTGAGTTGTAGTGTAGAACTAATTGAAATATTGGATGGAACTAAAAAGGGAACTATGAACAATATTTGGGTGGAAAATACTTTGAGTTTTTGTCCTAAATAATCATGTTTTAATACTTAATTACTCATTTACCTCATTTTCAACTTTATTTACCTATCTAACTCATTTTTAAAAATCTCACTTTCAAAGAGAGATTTCAAACTGAGAAAATACGATTCCAAATCACGTTTTCAAGCAAACGTTACTATGATTAAACAAATATATTGAAAACGTTTTCTCAGTTTGAAATCTCTCTTTGAAAGTGAGATTTTCAAAAATGGGTTAGATAAGTAAATAAAATTAAAAATGAGGTAGAGGGGTAATTAAGTAATAAAAAAGAATATTTAGGACAAAAACTCAAAATACTTGATCTAACATGTAACATAAAGCGGCACCGTCAAGAAAGGTACCTTTGAGTTTTACTTCATCACCACCACGCAATATCTCTTACACTATTGTGCACCCAAAATAGAGACCCTTTGCATCTTTTGTCTCCAGACTTTGTAGACTTATTACAAAAGTTACCAATGGGGGTCGGGCTCTAAGTACCTGGGGTTGAACTCTTAGAAGGGAATCAGAAGTGAAAACCTCAAAAGATTCGTGAGGAGCTTTTTTCATGAGTGTTCCAAGATGTAACAATTTTTGCAGTGGAAACGGAGGCAGGCATGTATTATTATATTACTAGGAGGCACGTGCCTAATTGCTTCCGTTGAATTTCTTTTTAAGTCTATATGCACGTTCAACTCTCCAAAACAATAGCTCCATCTCAGTAAAGCAGACGACATGAACCAAGGCCACACAACTGTCCAGTGTCCACCTCCGCCGGCCAATTCATCGCGTATGTTATTATTCACACCCATTTCTCTCTTTTAACTTTGTATTGAATATATATTCTGGTTTGTTACATTATGTCAACACACATTATTTTTATTACTTGGAATTAAACTCCAAAACTCTAGACTTAATCAATCCTTTTGCCAGAATAATTTTGACCTTTGTTGTTTCTTGGCAGTACCGGTAGCTCAACATTTCACGAGTTGTAATAATTGGAGATTAATTATTCTTCTTTTCAACACTACCAATCACCTTCTGCAATAAAAGATCGAAACGACCAAAGTGATAGCCTTAGAAAAATGAGTAAGAAAACTGAAAAACTAAAGCGACCAAATGGAGCGAGAGCATATGAAACGACTGTCGCTAAAATAACAGGTAATTTTCCACTGTCAACCTTTCCTAAGTTCAGCTGTTGTACCCGCCTCGGATAAAGTCTCTGGCTCCGAATATCATTCTGGTGTTGCTTTCTTGTCCGTCCCTGGTTTCAGAGTAAAGTTACATTTACCAGTATGCTGCATGTTGCATACGCAAATCGTGTCCAAGGTGGGGTCTGGGACATTGAGAGTTGCACCTGCAAATATTATGCAATCAATATGCACACCCAACGGACCTTACAACTTCAACTTTTGAAATAAGCAGATGATCTGCTGCAGACCTGTTTCGTGCAAAGTCAGAGAATCCCCCCTCCCCCAAAAAAAAAGAAGAATCTTTGCTCGTAAAACGAAAAACGATGCAAATGTGAAGACACTCAAAGACAGATAAATTCTGAGCATACAGCAAAAGAATACAAAAGCAATAGAGAGCATCTTAGTTCTCTTCCCCTAATCCACTTCTTTACACAATTTGGTTGTCAACACTCTGAAGAAGGAAGAAAGTCTATAGTATTATTTGTATATATAATGGTACGACGGGAATTGCCCCGGAATCAATCACTTCGCTACCTGCAAAATCACATCATTAACAAGTTACGCCCCGTTGTATGAAGGTATAAGTTTGCAGAGCATAAGCAATACACAACCGAAGAAAGCTATTATAAGCAGCCACAAAAGGATTCTAAAATACAGTTTTAAAGCGAACAAGCAAAAATGCGCAACTTCAAATAGGTTCTCGAGACCAAGCGGAGCGTCGTAAAAATATCTTCATACCAGCATTTGGTCTATTTAACTCACTGAAATAATGCTTGACGCAACAGTAAAAGTTCAAAGAACAAGTCAATCACATCTAATAGAAAGCATAAAACAAAGGAAAGGAGAAAAACAAAAAGACGTAGAAGCAGGGCATAGAACAAGACAACCCATTCCAACTTATACACTTGCAGTGCAGTGTGTTTGAAGTTCCAACTCAGAAGAAGTTGTGCAAGTGGCCTCAGTAGGCAACAACGGAGGCTCATAAAAAGCTGAAGCAAACTTTAAGGAAAATCAATTTAATCACGTAACAAAGCAAGATATACAGTTCCTCAACTATGTTCGTAGTTACTATTTGACTGAAGGCAGACGTAAAAGATAATGTTCAGCAGAAAGTAGAAAGATGAAAATTTTCACTTGAGCTCAAGCACCATCGAATGCGAATGTTACATGTTGATCTGTGACACTAAAGCATACACTACAAGAACAATGCCACAAGTTTCTAGGAACAAAAAATGTTGCCAGCACTCCCCCTTTCTGTCACCCAATTTAATGAGATGCATATCAGACCACTTTATACTTGACTGGTTGATATAAAACAGTTAAATTACTTGTTTAAAAAGGCATACATTGAATCCAGCAGAAGATGTCCAAAACCAAATCGAGCTAGGATGGAACGCATAAAAGGTGTTAAGTTTGCAGAGCATGCGGCTGTTTATCGAAATTCTAGGCAGTGTACAATAAACAGCTCCATACGGAAAAAATGATCGTGGCATTTAATATATGCGAAGTTATATTCCCCTTGTAAGAAGTAAAAGCAAAGCAGAACACCACCCCACAAAAGGCATGAAGGATAAGAGTTATTGAATTCCATCCAATAACAAAATAACTTTTATTCATTTCCTGCAATATAAGGGGCCTTTACAGATATCGTGAAATATCTTTACAAAAATTTAACTAAATACGAATGGTCAGCTGGAATCTTGATTCAAGCTCTAGCCTTCTTGCTATCCATGTTAAACGAAGTAAATGAACTCAGCCAGTTGACAGTCAAGGCACACATTATTTGCTTTTGCCTTGAGCTGTAGGTCTTACAAAGCCATGCATACACAAAGATACCTCCCGAATGAATGACACTCCAAGACTACAAACAAACAGCAATCCCCACCCCACAATATCAGCAAACCAAACATAGGAAGACGGTAAAGAAGGCCAATAAACTATCTGTGGACCAAATAACAGTTAAAAGCAAATATTCGATCACATTTAACAAACTATCAAACATATAGACGAACCAAATAAATATGTAAAAGTACAAAAGGTCCTAACATAAAATCCAGAACATCCAATTTCACATGACAAATTGGACGGTAACTTGAACAACGGGAAATACAAATGATACATCAATAAGAGCGACAATTAATGCTTAAACTGTCATGTAATGTAAGAACTATAGCATTAACCCATTCAAAAAGGCCAAGCTGGAGAAAAACAGCCCCTAAAATATAGGAACCAAGAGACTATTATCAATTCACAACTTGATATGAATTATTCAAATCCTCAAGACTATAACAACTAATGCTCATAGCATTTCAAGAAAGACAATAGCAACATAAACATTGTGTTCCATAACATCAAACCCTCTGTTCAACTAGACATTGACACAAAAGCCAGTATACATTAATTTAATTTCCAAAACTGGCAACTTTAGAGCAGATTCCTAAAGAAACAAAATGCATCTTATCATATTCTACAACACTCTCACTATATATACCAAATTAAAAAACATATTTAGCAACATAAATCTTGCACTCCATAGCATTACTATCAAATAACACCACAAATCCTGCAATTCAGCAACAAACATTGACCAAAAAAAAAACTTAAACTCAAAAGTGGTAAAGAAGTCCCAACATGGAATTTCCAAAAAACAAGTTCAAACAAATTTGGCTACGAGATATATACTTCATGGTTATGACCACGTCTCAATGTAAAAATGGTGATGTTGATCTTTGACATATGCGATCTAGCGGTAAAAGTAGGACCTGATGTAAAACAAATCATTTAAACTCAACCAACTATTACCAACTATGCCTGCTGAAGCATAACCTGTGAAAATTCAATTACAAGATTGCCACCTCCATCCTATTCCGTCTGACCTAACATCTAAACAAAATATAGGATACATTTTTTAACATAAGCAACATCTAAACAAAATTTAGGATACATTTTTTAACATAAGCATGAATTATCGCAAAATTCGCAACACAAATATTGCATTCCATAACATCAGTTAAATACCATAATAAAAGGAAAAACAACCTTAAACCCCTCATTTAAACTCAAAAGTGGGTGGCACCGGCGAATCAAAGCTCTCCAGAACATCCGTTTTTACCCCGCTCGCCTTTGGCTCCTCCTTCTTCCCACCAAACCACCCCCCAAACCAACCCGAATCCGAAGCCTGTTCAGCCTGTGGGCCCCTACCAGGCAGCTGAAACCCCGGCCCGCCCGCCATGTTTGGCACCGGCTCTTCAAGTATCATCGGCATGTTCTGCTGAGCACTCATAACCTTATTCAACATGATCCCGGGCCCTTCGATTAAAGCGAGGAGGACCCCACCGAATAAAGCGGCGCGGGAGGCGGGGCCCAGCCCCTGGCGCATGGCGAGGAACCCGCCGGTGGAGGCGCCGGCGAAGATGGAGTTCCACGGGTCCTCCTTCTGGCGCGCGTATACCATGGTGCAGTCGAACGCGGAGAAGAGCCCGCCCCAAACGGCGAAGCTGCCGCCCACGCGCGGAGCGTTCATGCGCACCGCCTGAGCGCCTCCGATCACTCGGTGGCCATTGGGGGAGTTATAGATGCCCTTTATGAAGTGGAAGGCGGAGCCGCCGACGGCGCCCATGCCGAACGCGCCGCCGATGTCGTCGAGGATCCGGTCCGGGCAAGGCTCCCGAGAGGTTTCCGGCGTGCCCATTTGATCTGGCGATCGGATTATAGAGACTCAGAGAGGGTTTATGGGCTTATTCTTAGGGTTTTTGAGGAGTTTCCTTTGGGGAAGAGAGAATTTATATATGGAAAGAAAATGGAGGTGGTGCCGTGGTGGGGGTTCATTTTGGGTAGGGGTGTCTGTTGCAACCCAAACCCATTTAACCATCCAATCATTTAAAAATGATCCAAAACTATCCATTTAGGTTAATGAGTCAAATGGGTCAAGAATCTTGTAATCCATTAACCCATCATATTATATGGGTTACAAATGGGTGTCCATTATCCATTAACTCTCATTCTTCTCTCTTCCTTCATCCACACTGAGGACACACGATCTTCACTCACAAGCCACAGGTGTTCACTGTCAACATCGGCGCCACAACTCTCGCCGTCGACACACGACAAAATTTCACCGTCATCACCGCCGCCGCCGACCTTCTCCGAAAGGTAAGCTTCTTCTTCCCCGTTCTCTCCATCTCTTTCTCTTTTGATCAATCTTCTATCTTTTCCTTCGATCTCCGTCTCTCTTTTATTCCAACAAGTCAACGTATTTTAAAATCTTAGTTCATTCATATTCGAGTGTATTGCAGAGGGAGTAGTACATAGTGGCGTGTCATTGAATTCATAGAAGGTTACCCGTCAGGTGCTTGATAAAATGTTTGTAAGAAATGATTTTGCTGGACGAGTTATTGACTTTGCCATTTTGTTCAAATCACGCTGACGGGTTTTGGCAGCTGTATTTTGAGGATGATGGTTTAAGCATATTATACAAGTTTTTCAGTTGATTTTGATATTCAACCTTACCATACTAGCTATAGATCTTTCTTTTCCAAAGTAGAAGTCTAATTATGGAGCATAGGCGTGAAAGCTGAAAATTGCTACTAACATATTCAAGACCCGTTAAAAATTTATCCCAGTCAAATATAAATTACATGTAGCGGATTACATAAAAATGTGTCCGTGAACTTGGTTAAGAGCAGTTCATTTATCTAAGTGAATGGCATCTATAATTACTCCTGCATTGGATGCTATACTAGCAACTCTACAGTCATATAGTAATGAGGAAGTCAAGTCAAAGCTCAGTATGGATGTGGTAGTGTTCACTGGGTTGTGCATCATCAGCCTGTTTGACAATGAATTTCTTGTCCGAAGAATTTAGACATTCTGCTGAAGGCTGTACATATCCATAGCCAAAGCATGTGGCAAAGTTGTAGTAGATCTCAGTTGTGCCATCCATCTTCACTAAGTTGATGTTGTTAAGCACCAAGTGGCTGCAGGAAACCGTATCACTACAGCCGAATTTAATCAAAAAAGAAAAGATAAGTGCGTAACTTATTAGAAGTGTAGAAGTATAATTTATTATGACAACATTATCATCATTTCTAAGAAAAATAATTGAAAAATTAAAGCCAAAAGTTCACGGCCCATAAAGTAAAAAGTCAACTGATCAAAGTCGGCCGATCAGGTCAAAAAGTCTACGGGTCGGGTCAAAAATGGGTCAACCCGGGTGCTGTGTCGGGTCAAAAGCTGGGTCGTGTGAGAAATTGTCAAATTGGTTTGGCTCTTGGTAAATGGGTCATGTTGGAATAATGGGTTAAACCAACTCATTTAATGATTGACCCAGTTAACCCATAAATAAATGGGTCTAAATGGGTCAGCTACCCATATTATCCAAACCCATTTGACTCAAATCCAAACCCAACCCACCCATCCATTTTGCCAAGCCTAATTTTGGGCGTGGAGGATAATTTGACCAAAATGTCCCGAAGTCAGATTTTGGTTTAGAACTGATTCTTTTTTTTTTTAGAAAGGTTGAAATATATACCAGATTATAAGGAAGAGCGAATGTACAGAGCAAGGGTGACAACCCCACCCAAGGGTAAATAAAAAACTAATTGCAAGGAACAAAACCACCACAAAGAGAAAGCGATAGCGAGGATCCTGGACTAGTCAGGCTGTACACTAGCACACCACTCCTAGTGCAGTCCCGCACCAAACCCGGCTACAAAATGCGCTAACGCTGATGAAAGCAGTAAGGGGGCTGCTTTTCCTTGGGTGGCAAGTACCAAGTGCAATTCCTTGCAGCTAGACAAAAACTGTACACATGCTGGCCAACGAGCTGCTGCTAAGCTGAGTTGTCATCTGCAGCAGAAGGGAACAATTAGATAATAAAAAAATAACATGCAAGTGTTGAAGTTGAGCACCTAATCAAGGCCATGACAGATGGCAATAACAGTAGCATCCAAATGACTTGCCACCGTGAGCAAGTCAGCGGTGGCTCCTATCGGAGTCCAGGCGTGATTGAGTAGAACGAACCCGATGCCAAATTTCTTGTCACAGGCCGAGCCAAGGACATCACTAGCGCAGAAGACTTGAGAAGGCGGCAGTGGACATGAACAAGAGCTAGAGAGGTATATGGAGCAAAGCGGCGGGTAAAAGTGATCATAGCAGTCCACCAGTACCCCAGGTGGAATGGAATGGGCGCCTCACTCCATTTTTCTCAAGCGGAGCCTAAAACCTGGGGTATGAAACATAGTACGCAATAATTCTAGGCAACAGCAAGGATCGACCTCAGGAATAATTTTTTGCCTTGAAAGATCACCTGGTTTCAACCTAACCAGATAGACCAAAGGATGGCTGAGACAGACATTATTCGAACCAAAGCACCCGTATTCCAATGAACCGGCTGCTTGAGCCAACTGGACAGCATGGCAGGCACCGAAGAGAGGACCCGTGGCAGGGCATCGACCCAAAGTAGGGTTCCCAGATTGGCCTGACAAGGGGACAATCTAGGAATAGGTGTTCAAGGGTTTCAGAGTGTGACATACACAACGGGCAAAAGGTGTTGACAGGGCAATGTCATTTGGAGAGCTCCTGCAGAAGTGGGAGCCGGCGATAGGAGAATTTCCATATAAACATTTTTAGTTTCTTCGGTATTGGGAGCTTCCAAAGGAAGGACCAATAGGCAGGCTCAAGATTCGAGGGGTTAGCACTGCCTGCCTGGTTAGAGAGGAATCGATAGGTATCAGTTACTGAGAAGTCATCCCCTTTAACAAAGGAACTAACCATTTGGTCAGGCGAGCCCTATGAGAGGAGTTTGAGACGGAGAATTTTACAGGTAATCGCATGAGGAAAAATGCTGAGGAGTACTGCCAGGTCCCATGAGTAGGAATTCGCAAGGAAAAGATCAGAGATAGTCCATGACGCAGTAGTGGGAGTACGGTATGCTTAGAGTTCCACTGGGGGAACGGGGGCAGCCATCAATCCATCGATACCAAAATTGATTGACAATCGTCGATTTGCCACTATAAGCCCTGGTTAAGAATGCACTGTCCAACGAGGATGCCCCGCCACACGCATGAACAAGCTCGCGGCAGAAACTGACAGAGGAAGTTATGCCGTGCAAAGTAGTGTCCTTTGAGGACCTGGGCGACCAGGCTCTGAGGATACACCCATATTTTCCAAGCCTCCTTGGCAAGCAATGATTGGTTGAAAAGGCAAAAGTCCCGGAATCCCAACCCGCCCAGCATTTTGGAAGGCACAAAGTAGGCCACATCATCCAATGAATCAAGTGCCAGGATGCATTGACAGCCACTAGAAGCTGGCCAAGATTTGGTCTAATTGTCGACAGACTGCCACTGGGAACTTAAAGACGGACATATAATTAACTGAAAAGGAGGAAAGAACTGAAGTAATAAGGGTTGCACGCCCCGCTTTGTTTAGTAGAAGCTCAAACCAATGAACGCACATATCTTGGACTTTGTGGACTAGGCCATAAAAGAGTTCACATTTTTTAGTCGCTGCATCCAGTTGGATGCCTAGACATTTCCCAAAAGCCGGGGATGATGAAAACGCAAACTCATTCTCGATGCATAGGCGACGTACGTCATTGGCATTGGGGCTAATCACCAGAGAGGATTTGGCCCAGTTAATGTGCTGCCCCAAGAATAGGCAAAAATTATTCAAGACCTGTTTGACCGTCGCTATCTTGCGACTCGCGTCCTTCGAAAGCAGGAGAAATAGATAGATATCGTCGGCGAACAGCAAGTGAAAAACTAATGGAGACGCTCGCCCAGCTTTGATACCCTGTAATCGCCCTTAGTGTTCTCCCTGAAGCAGGCTGATAAAAAGAATCTCCATAAAGAGAAGAAAAATGAAAGGCAATAGGGGGTCGCCTTGGCGCAGTCCTTGGGTAGGCCAAAAAAGGGGTTAGGGGCGCCATTAACAAGGATCGAATACAAAACCGTGGTAATACACTGCTGAATAAGCCAAATCCAGTTGGGAGGGAAGTCGAGGGCGCCCAGGACCACCCAAACAAAATTCCATCCAATTTGATCAAAGGCCTTGCTCAGATCTAACTTAAGAGCAACGACGATAACCCCTCCCGACCGACGCAATCCATGCATAAGTTCTTGAGCAAGCAAGACGTTGTTTGAAAGGCACCGACCCGGCAGAAAGGCATTCTGATAGGGGGACATCAAAGTGGACATCATTGGCTTCAACTTATTCACAAGAACTTTAGATAAAACTTTATAAATCGCGTTACAGAGGCTAATAAAGAGAAAGTCAGCCGCCGTCTCCGAGTTTCGAGACTTGGGGATCAACGCAAGGTAGTTCCGGTTGACCTCGTGCAAGAGCTGGCCAGAGTTAAGGAAGGGGAGGGCAGCAGAGGAGACCAATGACTCCATGATACCCTAACATTTCTTGAAAACAATCCCTGGGAAGCTATTTGGCCCCGGGGATTTGAGGTCTCCCATTTGAAAGATGACCTTTTTTTATCTCTTCAGGCGTGAAAGGTTGGCGAAGGTGAGCAGAATGGGCTGTGGATAGGGAAGGCAGATGTAAGGGGTTCAGATAATTGAGGAGCTCCAGGGGCTGTACTGGATGAGTCGAGGGTGACGCAAGCATATTGGAAAAATAGGAAAACAAAGAGGTATGCATGTCTAGTTCAGTCTTTAACAGGTCCCAGAAGCATCCTTAAGTGCACCTATATAATTTTGTCGGCGCTTCACCACTGTGGAAGTATGAAAGAGCTTCGTATTACGGTCACCCTCCTGTAGCCAATTGATTTTTGCTCGTTGAGCCTAAAATAGCTCCTCGCATTTCAAAAGGAAGTCCAGTTTACAGTGTAAAGAGTAATCGAAGAGACCGAACTCGGTCGATGGCAGGGGTCAAGACTGGTGCAGTACCAATAGATGCTGGACTTCTTTAGTTTGATCTTCGAGCTGCGCAAATTGCTTCCCACTCCACAGCTTTAGGGCTCGAAGAACCCACTGAAGTTTGTGCATTAATTGGAAAAGAGGGGAGCCTGGTACCGAGATAGCCCAGGTCCCCCGAATGCAGGGGAGGCAGTTCAGAGAAGCAAGCCACATAACCCAAAGCGAGCCGGGTAAAGAAAAGCACTACGGGCAGTAACTGTGGAACACAGGATAGAGGCATGATCAGTTCGCTGAATTGCCAGGTTTCGAGCCACACTCGTGGGGTAGAGGACGATCCAGGAAGCAGAGGCTAATACTCTGTCTAATTTTTCAAATATAAATCCTTGCAGGGGGAACCCCGCACCCAGGTGAACAAAGGTCCCTCCCAACAAACATCTGATAACCCAAAACGTTCAAGGAAGTCGCGAAACGCTGGACTACTAAGAGGAATAGAAGAATCCCTACTAGATTTTTTGGAAGAGTCTAAAACTTGGTTGAAGTCGCCGCACAAACAGGCAAGAATAGGATATTGCTCCAAGAGCGTGGCAATACGATCCCAAGTACAAGCTCGAAAAGGAACCTGAGGATGCCCATAGATGAAACCGTACAACTCGGTCTCTCTCGTCGGGCTGACAATAGTAGTTAGAATACAGTGCGGACTGACGTGATAGACCATCAGGGGCAGCTGATCCTGCCAGCCAAGCCACAGGCCTCCGCTACACCCTACCAGATCTAGCCCCACAAAAGAAGAAGAGGAAAACCCTAATTTACGGAAGCGAGAAGCTACCACAGAGAGTTTAGCTTTAGTTTCCATGAGGAATACGATATCAGCTTTATATAACTTGGTCAGACGAAGAGCACTGCGAACCGTAGACCAAACCCTCCACAGTTCCAGCTCAAGATTATCATTGGACCACGCGTGGTTGGTGAGGCCCAACCACCAAGGCCACCTGCGACACGACAGCACACAACAGTTGCTGTAAAAGCCAAATTTAAAAGAAAGGGTTAAACCCTAGCACTCATCCTATACAAGAACCAATTCACAACAAGGTAACCTAATACCAGAAGCGCGATTTTTCTACCCCTTAGATAACTATCAACAACTAGAGTACGAAGGTAAATTAAATGACGAAGCATAAGAGAACTAGCAAGATCAGGCATACCCGTCGGGGGATCAGTGCCCATAGCCTGCGGATGTCTGGGCTTCTTTGAGCTAGGTGTTGGATCCGCGGTCACAGGTGGTGATGCATGCTTCGCTTGATGATGTCTGGAAGTTGAGGCAGGTTAGCCTGCGGATGTCTGGGCTTCTTTGAGCTAGGTGTTCGATCCGTGGCCACAGGTGGTGATGCATGCTTGGCTTGATGATGTCTGGAAGTCGAGGCAGGTGAGGATAATTGGTGCAAGCTCCCGCCAACATGGACGGTCGTGTGGGTAGAGGATGGGATATGCAAGGTCTTCATTTTCTTTGCAAGCGACCTCGTGCCCTGCGTTCAGTCCAAAAGGACACTCGATCGTTTGTAGCCCCGACAAGAGGTACATGATGATGCACCGTATGAGGAGCCTGATACACTAGTTCCCAGTCCCATCTGTTGCTGGAAGTCCACGGGGCTCATGATAGCGCTGTAAAGGATGATGGCCTACTTTTGGTTAGGAGCTGAAGACGTGAGTGACGGCGCTGGTTCAGTGTAGTCCTCAAGCTCGGAATCATCAGAAAAGGAGCTGACCCGCAGGCTGAAGACCAGGGATAATCCTGCACTAGACTCGTTGGGGGACCAGCATTGAAGAGCACAATTTTGCTAATCTCAGATCTGTCAGCACGGTCCAGAGCGGCATAGGCCCCATGGCCCTGATTAGTAAGGGCCATTTGGCCCGGAGAGGTAAGTGTCAAAGGCATGTGTGACATATTAGGTGCAATGGGGTCTGGCCCAACATTATGAAGAGGGAGTGGAGTGGCGCCACTGGGGAGCTCCAGTCCATATGACTCCAGAAGCCCACTACCTTCAGTAAGAAAAGCCTGAAATTGTGTAGAACCCACCTGAGTATCCTTAAGGACGTTGGGCTGATCAGAAGATAAAGGAGTTGCTGGGTCCGACGTCCCATTAAGGAGATGCCTAACTCACGTGCGGAGGCCCCGAACATAAAGTTGGCCCATTTGCGGCCGAGCCCACTAGCTAGATTAAGGTGAAGTTTATCCGCTTTAGCAAGGAACGTGGCACGCGCCACCTCGGAAGCCAGCACACCGATCGATGGCCACCCGGTAATATGTCGACCGACAGGAAATGAGGTGGCACCCAAAGGAAAGACTGAATCATCCGACACGTGGGAGCTAATGAACGGACGGTCTGGCTGGCCGGAAAGGGCAGGGATGCTAATAAGCGGTGAAAATTCCGGCTGCGAGAATTCTGACGACATAGATTCTAGCCGCGGAAACGCCGGTAATGAGAATTCAGGCAGAGAACAGTTCGACATAGTAGTCGCCGTGCCCGAAGCCGGGAGCGGCGGCTCAAAATCCGGCGTGCCAGGAACCGGCGAGACATAATCCGGCATTGGAGTTTTCAAAGGTGTAGTCCTGGCCGACGACGCGGTCGATTGCGGTTCCTCTTGATCTGTAAATGCAATGTCACAAGTGTGTTAGCTTGTACTTACTGAAGATACAGGAGAATCTACGGCACCCATATGATCGGAACCAGAGCGATCAGAGGGAGACGTTGGAGCCTCCAGCGAGCCCGTACCATTAGAGTAAGATGCAGAGTCTGAGGAACCCCAAGCTTGCCCCTGGCTCAGTTGGCACATCAACATCGTTAATGAACCTAATGCAACTTGTACGATTACGATGTGTGTTTGGAAAAGTTCGGAGGCGGCAAGTGTACAGAGGCCGTTGCGTTTGATAGAATAAAGTGGTGTTTTCCAGAGGAGAGTACTTTGCCATCACTGACTCTGCTAAACAGTGAGCAGTACTAAGGGAATGCCGGTAATCTGTGTTGACGTGCCTAATCACACCGCAGTGGTAGCAAATTCGGAACACCTTTTCGTATGAAGCCCAAACCCAGTTACAGTGATCGGCGACCGTCGGCAAGAAAACCCCCGCAACCAAAGGATCGCTCACCTGAATGCGGACAAGGACATGAAAGTAGTCGTGGCGCTGCTGACGACGGCTGAACCAGTCAACGTCCACTACCTGACCAAAGTACCCACCCAAGGTGACCGCTGCATCATAGAAAAAGCACTCCGCAGGAATGTCATGCAGCCTCACCCATAGGTCGACCCGAGAGAAGTCGAGGCGCGGGACGCACGAAAACGGGAACCAACGGACCAAGATGAGCAGGGATCCTTGGACAGTCCAAGGCCCCTCTGACAATAGTAACTCAAGGTCCTCGGCTGTGGCAAAGTGAAAGGCAAAGCATTCGCCAACCGACTCGACCTGCACTGCAATTCCCAATTGCGATCCACCAGGGATTGCACCAACTGTAGAGGAAATGCTCGGGAGTCCGCAAATCGTCCCATCAAAGTATGAGTCCAGTGTTCCTGTTGAGCGGCAAGTTGCTGTGGGTTGACTTCCACCGTATAGCCACATCTTTCTAGCGCTACCGGGGCCTCCTCGTTAGAGGAGGCGACGCCGGAGGTCGCCCTGAAAAAGTAAATTTTAATTAAATCATAATCTGTTTTTACGATCAATTTTAAATATAATAGACTAAAATTTGTTAGAAGTATTTGGATAAAAAAATATTAAAATATATTTCGTGTGACAAAATTACCATATAACGTATTGAAATTTAAATGGAACATTTAATGTTAGTTTATATCTAAGGATATTTTGATAATTTTTTGATCAAACCTGATTTTCAAAATTTGATTAAATCTTAATCCAAGAAAGTAAGGATTATAGATTTAATCAGTGTTGAGCGCGTTGAAATAGATTTAATTAGTTTACTTTTTTTTTTAGAATAATTCAAACTTGATTTAATCTGCATTTAATCAGGCTTGACCATTCTAAAATCAATTTCAAACACCTTCTTATTCTAAAGTGAAAATAAATCCTCACCTCCGATGTTATCTCAACATTGTTTCTTACTTCTACCAAAATATAGATTAAATATGTCTTTTTATTTGACAATGATCTATTTTGTTGATTTAACTGCAGTAAAAAAAATATTTAAGTCAAATTATTTATCAAGTAAAATAAATATTTAGCCACCTCGCTATAAAGTTCAATAACATATTAGAGTATTTCTATTTAATGTTTATTTAGACAATATTTGTTTGTAATAAGTTCAATGCTAAAAGGAACTTTCAATTGTTGTTAATAATAAGGGCCAGTCAAATTACACATCATTTTCTTGTCTATTTGTGTAGTTTTTTTAAATTTAATTTCTCTTTTTTTTTGGTAGAAAGGAAAAGAAAACAAACTAATTATAGGCGCATAAGGCCAATTCCTTCGGCATTAAAGACGGTAGAATTCGCAACAAGAATGGCTTTGCTTTGGGTAATCTGGGTAGAGCAGGAGTTAGTGTGATGCCTAGTTCCTGGAGATGAATATTGTTGCCACCGTTATTACCAACTCTTATGTATATTCAAGACATTCATCTTAACTGTTGGTGGGAGGTCGAAATTCCGGATAAGGCGAGCACGATTAAACATCAATAGAAAATATTTCTAACTTTGAAGTGTACAAAATTTTAAATGAATGAAACTATTGCACATCTAAGGTGGACAAAGCTTTCATTTTAACACAAATTTTTAGTTTTCTTCCTTTAAAAATACGTACTAATACATGTAAAAAGAAAATTTGAAAGACAATGACCAGATATAATAGATAAGCGAGATTCACATTAACGAAAAATGAACTTATGAACAAATATAATATCGTGTTTGGACAACATAGTAGCACAAAAATGGTGTTGAATTAGCCGAGCCAAACTTATGATTATTCATTTAACTTGTTAAACTTTAAAGTTATGTTCAAATTTGATTTGATTATTTTGAAGGTATCTTTAACGAGTTTGAATCCGATATCATATAATTGTTTTTTTAGCGAGTCAAGCTCAGAGATAACAACCTTCAAAAGGTTTTCTTCATCTCAAACAAGTTTTGTTCGAGCAAACACAGACTGAGACCAAGAAGCTCGGTTCTTTTTCAATACGCATACTTTATTATGTAATCTGACGGGTTAGAATTTTGATTAAAGTATGAATTATTTTATTATTACATTATAAAAGTGGAGCGCAAATTATACTTTAGAACAAATGTAACATTCATATTGCCAAAAAGAACCTCGGAAGTGGATAAGAATAACGACAGGGTCATCGGACAGTACGAGAACCAATCATGAGACTGTCACTCCGCCCACTGCACCACTCTCATCACTCCTTCGCCCTCTTCTCCATCCCCATCACCACCCACCTCCGCCGCGCCATGGCCACCGCCACCAATCCCGCCGATCCCATCACCGCATCCAACACCCGCCTGGGCTGGATCGGAACGGGCGTCATGGGCCAGTCTATGTGCTCCCTCCTGCTCAAGGCTGGCTACACCTTGACCATCTTCACCCGCACCAAGTCCAAGGCCCAGCCCCTCCTAAACACGGGCGCCCACTGGGCTGAGTCCCCGCGCTCCGTCGCCGCCCAGTCCGATGTCGTCTTCTCCATCGTCGGCTACCCCTCCGACGTCCGCCACGTCCTCCTTCACCCCTCCTCCGGCGCCCTCTCCGGCCTCAGACCCGCCGGTACCCTGGTCGACATGACCACCTCCGACCCATCCCTAGCCGTAGAAATCCACTTCGCCGCCGCCGCCGCTGGCTGCCACTCCGTCGATGCCCCCGTCTCTGGCGGCGACGCCGGCGCCCGCAACGCCACGCTGTCCATCTTCGCCGGAGGCGATCAGTTCGTTGTATCCCGTCTCAATCCCATCTTTGCCCTTCTCGGGAAGGTTAATTACATGGGTGGCCCCGGAAAAGGTCAGTTTACGAAATTGGCCAACCAGATCACCATAGCTTCAACCATGGTTGGGTTAGTGGAAGGGCTAATATATGCACACAAGGCCAATCTCGATTTGTCAAAATACCTTGACGCGATTTCTACGGGTGCAGCGGGTTCCAGGTCAATAGATTTGTATGGGGGTAGGATTTTGAGGAGGGATTTCAAGGCGGGTTTTTACGTGAATCACTTTGTGAAGGACTTGGGGATTTGTTTGAAGGAGTGTCAGAACATGGGTGTTGCTCTGCCCGGGCTGGCATTGGCTCAGCAGCTCTATGTCTCGCTTAAGGCGCACGGGGAGGGCGATTTGGGCACCCAGGCACTTATTTTGGCGCTCGAGCGGCTCAACAACATGTCTCTTGAATCGAAGGAGCAGGCTTAGATTGGTAAAGTTTCAGTCTTATGTGAAAACCGAAATTAATTGTGTATTTTTATAGCATGCTGTGAGAATTGGAGTTAATGTGCATTTTTCAGTAGTATATGAGTTTTCTTTTCTAATATTTAACTTGAAAGAGTCATATATGCGCATCTGTTTGTGTATGTTACTCTTTGCTTGATGGTAAAATTTTGAACCAGTTTTGTATATCTTGTGGAAATGGTTTGCATTATGTTGTTACTCTAGGGAAAATAGGAAAAGTTGATGACCGAGATGCTTATATGTGTGACTTGCATTTTCTTATGAGCTTGAGATAAGGACGAGGCAGGTCGTAATGCACGCTCTATGTTTTGTTGTTCTTAGAATATGGACGCTAAGAGAGTTTGGAAAGAAAATTAAAGAGTACCTGTTTATATCTTATTGAAAGCAGAGAACAGTTATGGAATGTGGAAACTTCATCGAAAATGGACTACATAGCGTAATCCACAAGGTCAAATACCTTAGACCACAACTGACTTGACTAAACTACCTTTACTTGCTAATATCTAGAATATTCTATTGTATGATCTGACAAAATTGTTGATAGCTTAACCTCAACAACTAATAGCAGGAATCATTCTTGAGATGAAAAAGAGTCTCTAAATAGCATTACCATTCTTAAAGAGCCTGTAGGGACCCGATTTATGTGTCACAATGCCAATGCCAAGGCATGATTCAAAGACTATTTCTTGTTGTTTCCTTGAACTCTCATGATTTCTATGTGTGCAAATATTTTTTTGAAAGTTTTGCTTCTATCAACTAAGGGTGTGATACAAAAGTTACCTGTTAAAAAAAGTGTGATACAAATTTTTACGTTGCCATTGACCATCCATCACTCACCTGAAAATGCCTGTTGCTTTTCACCATGTTTTGACCACCATTCTTAGGCATTTTAATCTTCCTCTTACTTTTGATTTCGACGAGTAAACCATTTGCGTTTCCCAGCTATTAGCATAATAATCCCATAGCTGACAGAAACAAAAATCCACATCCATACTTTATTGCTATTATTTTCCAATCAACTTCAGTCACAAAATTCGGATCATCAGCTTGTGTGAAACTTGAGGGGGGCTATTCTGGCCTTCATCTGCACATTCATCGACATAGGAAATCCCCAGAGCACGAGTTTCCGTTGTACGATGCATTTTTGTATGTACTAAATTGTGATCCGCTAGGTATAGGTCCCATGAGATGATTTTGTGAAGGGTTTGAAGCTCGATGAAATGTTAGACTTGTAAGTTGGACAGGAATTTTACCTGCAAGTTGTTTTGCCAAAGGTCTAGTGATTCAAGACCCCTCAAATTTCTGAGTGTTGCCTGTCAAGCTGTTATGATAGAGATTTAGTCCGCGGACTACAATCTGGTTGTCAGTAGTTGTTGGAATCTTGCCAACATGTCTATTGCTTGCTCGAGAATTCAATAGTGGAATAGGTGATTAGGATTTACTCCAATTAATTCTCCATCCATTTGATTGTCAGGGTAACTGAAGCTTGATAACTATTTCCATTCCACATATATTGCAATCGCAAATCCTTTTGCATGGTCATCACAGCCATGACATTGCTGAAATATTCTCTGGGCATTTGGCAATTTGGGGCTTTCGATAAGAGATGTCAATTATTCGCAATTTCGTAGGGGGAAAGTTCACCTTTGGGCTTTGGATAGGACCTTGCAGTCTATTTAGCTTCTAAGACAAGGACCTGCAATCTTGGAAGATTTTCCTGGCAAAAAGGGAATGTGTCGTTCAGCATGTTGTTTCTAAGATTAAGAACTTTCAACTTTACATAATTGCCCAAAGATCGAGGTACTGGCCTATCCAAATTATTGTCATTAAATTTGATGAAGTGACCTTTCGTGCATGAGATTTCAGGCCAGGTGCACTGGTGCGATGGGTGGAGGTGGAGTTTGATGACGAGACCCAGTGGGAAATGGAGGGTGGACTGGACCAGTTCTACTTCAGTTTGAAGAGGCTTGTTTGTTCTGGCAATGGTAAAATGGCGAGAGAGAGAGATAAGTTGGAGGTGGATTTGGAGAGACAGTGGGTATGTTTGGGAAATTCTGAGAGATACGGTGGTGCTTTTTTGGTTTTCTTGGTTGAGCAGAGAACGTACGGTGGTGGTATCTATTGGTGGGTCGAGTGATGAGGAGGGGGTAGAAGCCAATTGAGGGCGGCGGTATCATTGTTCAAACTTCAGCAATCAAAGTCAGAATTCATGTCCCAATGTATGAAGCATCAGTTCACTCTCACACTTCTAATCATCAGCTTGAGGGAATACTGGGGGTGCTTCATCACTCATACAATCCAAATGGCCCTGATATCCCAATATATGAAGCATTTACTAAACCTATTGAGCTGTCAGCCGCGAGTATGGGTCCAATGAGATATTTTTGGGAAAGGTTTAGAGCTGAAAGAAATGCCAGACCAGTTAGTTGCCTAGGAATTTCACCTAAAATTTGGTCTAATGACTTGAGTGCTCGGGTAGAATTAAGGTTTCCCTTCATTCTTTTCATTATTCGAATATCTCCGAAAGCTCTATTGCTTGACAAATTAATGGTTGTAATATTCTGCCCTTTGATTGTTGCTGTAGGAGTTCTAGCATATATTTATCCCTCCATGCTGCATCTCAATTCATTTGCAATGTTTTGAACGGATTTTTCACCTCGGTGGTTCCAAGTGCAATCTGTTAGATTCAGTACAAGTACTGTGAGCTTGGAAGACTTGCTCAGCAAAATGAAAATGCATCATTCAGCCTGCTGCTTCCAAACTTTAGAACTCAGATGCTCTACTTATTGCAGTTGAAGTCAAAGGTGAGTCTAGTTATTGTATTCTAGAATGACTCAGGAATGGTAGCACAAGAAGAATACTGCTGAAGTTTCCACACCACGGGGGCATTTTGCCACTTACCCTGTTATTATGTAGGATCTGAAGATTAATGCATATTCACTTTTGCGTCTGTTTCGTCTACTTATTGGAAGCCAGGTAGATGAAATGCAAATCCGAAGAATCATATGCAGTTGCTTGCAATTATACCTCTAGGATCATTATCATGCAGGTCAAGCTAACACAATCAATGAACTTCCAAATTTGCTGATGATTTTCGCTGGTCAGCTTGTTGGTCAGCGACAGATTTAATACAACACTTGGGACAACCAGTTAAATCCTTTCTTAAATTCAAGAACTCTGGTGCCGTCAAATTGCTCGATCGTTGTCAGCCGAGTTGAGAGAGTATGGGGAGTGGTCAGATAGTTGAATGCATGGTAGATCGAGCCAGAGATGATGTTGCAGCCAAAGGCCGAGGTCAACAAGGCCGTTGAGAGAGGAGCAAGTTCGAAATAGGGCCAAAGAAGAGGTGGTGTATTCGTGTAGGTGGTATGAATCCTCCTCCGGGGTTGGAGATGACGATGAGGCCGACAGAAGCAAGCCTACGGATTTGCCCGTGGTGTTTTGTAGAGCCGTATGCCGGTATGGCAAAGCGCACGGCTGAACTTTCTGCGTACTCCTGACATGCACATGGGGTTCAGATCGTACCCCGAAGACTTGGGTTCATCCCATCATGACTAGTGAGAACTTCAGGGACTGCAGCATGCAGTTCACTGCCAAATTTAGCTAGTTCATTCCAAATGACTTTTGGTCAGGATCATTTCTGTTTCTCGTTTTTAGTCCGTTTCCACTGCAGGCATGTTGGCCCTCCCGAATTAAATTCTCGTAAACTGAAACTAAACAAAGACCAAACTTTGGAACCGCAGTCATTAAAGGCACGCCCGGCACAAGGCGTGCAAAGCAGCCCCATCAAATAGGCGGGGCACCGCGTGCACTTAGGCACAGGGCACTAGGCCCAGTCTACGTGTGCTTCATCTAGTTTGTTTAAATAACTAAGTAATCAGATATGATCTTGATTAAAAGGGAGTTAAAGTCCTAAAAGAAAGAAGTAAACGCTGAAATGTTTGTGAAATAAGACTTTATTCCATTAATTTACCTGTAGCAAACCTAATTTGTGAAATTCAGGTAACGTACAGAAGAATTGACGGTTTGAACAACCGTACTACTGAGTTAGTGAATCTAGACAAGTGACTTTGATGCTTTATATTGTTGGTTATGCAGTATGAAAAGTTTGTATAGGTTACGGACTATGACCCTTGCTTCGGTTAGGCACCCACCTCTGCATTGCGCTCGAGTCTAGGCTTTAAAAAACCTTTTGAGCCTTTTAATGACAATGAAGTAAGAACCCAAAATGAAAAGCACAAAAGGCCCAATGAGTGTGAGCTGATCTATTTTGCGCCCTACGTGAGCCTACCCCTTAAATGACAATGAAGTAAGAACCCAAAATCGAAAGCACAAAAGGCCCAATGAGTGTGAGCTGATCTATTTTATGCAGGAAAAGGCAGAGCGTTGGTGGGCTCTTCAAGAATGAGGTTAATCTTTCTTCATGGTTGGCGTTGACAACTTTTTGTAGCTTGCTATTGCTTGAATAATGATTGAAGAGTGTGTGTGGGGTTGGCAACAAATGAAGTCCAAATTTCTCCATTCAACGAACGTGAGCTGCCCTTCAAAAACTTTGACTATCACATTCATGTCCCCTTCCTTGCACCTTCTCTTGGACTATCATATTGGTGCATTTCCATCTAGATTGTGTCCACATGCCTTACGCAATGATAATTAAAAAGGGTTAGACTACTTTTTTTGCGCTCTGATAACTGGCCAACTTTTTAGTTCTGATTGTATACTAATTTTCGATTGTAGTATTTTTTTGGATCAGTGTGCGGCAGTCACAAATAATTTATCACGGGTCAACTTTAGATTATGGTACATAGTTTAATGTATGTTTTGCATTTTAAGAGATCTTAGAGGTTACAATGTACGTTTCTGAAACTGTACGTTACTTTGACGAAAATCATATACTTTTTTGCATTAGAGCCATTTAGTATAAAATTGTCACGCATACATATGTTATTGTTATACATACATGATAGTTTTCTGACCGTTGAATCATAAGTGATTACTTATAGACACTTAAAAGACTTTTAACAACGAAAGTGTAGCTTATATGACTAAAAGTTGAAGTCAAGTACAAATTCCCCAACAAAAAAAAATTGACTGGAAAGACCTTTCTTGGAAGAATTACGTACGGAATCCAATTACTATTGTGCTTTGATTAGTCACCAGATGCCACAATATTTCCACAAAACTGTTCTACAAGCACTTAATTCATTACCGAGCCAACAATTTTTCTTAACTCCTTCTTAAGTCAAAGCGAAGCTTCTTATTCTTAAATCTTTAATTAATCAGTGAAACGTGAAAACTACTACTACTAAATAGGGCACCTAATATTGGATAACTATGTGCTGTTGTATTAGTATTGATGAGTGCACATATAAACTATAGAGATTTCTTTATTACTTCGATAGAGAATCTTGATGAAACCGTTTGAAAGGATTGGATTTGTGAGTGTTAATTTTTTACTTCATGACGCATATAATTTTGTTAAGTTACATAGGTTTCTTTCGGTTGCAGTAGTTTTTGATGATCTATACTTTTTTTTTTTTTTGTAGAATAAAAGAATTATATTGATAATATTAAAGGGTTATACAGTCGCTCGTTGTAGAACTTATAAATTATAATACGTCACGACATTCCTATGACTCGTTGATCCATAACACAAATTTTATTTATTCTTCTATCTAGATATAAAAAAGAAAAAAAAGGAAAAAAAAAGTGCTGATAGATGTCTCATCATTGTAAAAAAAATTCATGTTCCAAGTGGACAAACTAATTCATTGACTTGACCTGACCATACAGTGGGCCTCACTCCCAAAGATAAATCCCAATGAGTTTGAAAGTCTGCACACCTCTGCAACTCCATCCCTCCGACCAAAGAGCTCGGCTCCATGCCACCGCCGCCACCGCCGCCATAATCTCCCTTTCCTCCACCGGAAAACCCCAAAACAAAACCCGCCACCCCATCTCTCAAAATGATCAAAACACCCCCATCATCATCACCACCTCCTCTCCACACCCTCCTCCTCCTCACCATACCCTTCCTTGTGATTTCCCAACCCACCAACCCAGACCAAACCACCCTGCTCCGCCTCAAACTGGCCTTCTCCGACCCACCCGCCCTCTCCCACTGGGCCTCATCCGCAAACTCCACAGCCCACTGCTCCTGGCCTGAAATCACCTGCTCCGGAAATTCCGTCACCGGGCTCACCCTCTCCAACATAAACATCACCACACAAATCCCACCCCTCATTTGCAACCTCAACAACCTGACCCTCCTCGACCTCTCGTACAATTACATCCCAGGCCCATTTCCAACAGTTCTTTACAACTGCACCCATCTCCAGTACATAGACATCTCTCAAAATTACTTCGTGGGTTTCATTCCAGATGACATTGACCGGCTACCGCCTGTCCTGAGCTACCTCAACCTGGGGTACAACAACTTTACCGGCAACGTCCCTCCCGCCATTACCGGGTTGCGCCAGCTCAGCCAACTGTATCTCGAGCATAACCTCTTTAACGGCTCTTTTCCAGCTGAACTCGGCAACTTGACAAATCTTGAAGTGCTTCAAGTGGGCTTTAATGAGTTTTCACCACCAGCCACGATTCCACCAAGTTTTACCCAGTTAAAGAAGTTGACCCAGCTTTCAATGCCGGCAGCAAATTTGATTGGAGGGATCTCCGAAGATCTAGCGAATTTGGCGGGAATGGAATTTCTTGATTTGTCAGAAAACGGCCTGACTGGTAACATCCCAAGTGGGTTGCTTCTCCTAAAGAACTTAACTGAGGTATATCTTTACAAGAACTACCTAGTTGGTGATATTCCTCAGTCTATAGAAGCTTTGAATTTGATAGTAATTGATTTGTCTGAAAATAATTTGACTGGAAAAATACCTGATGGATTTGGAAACTTGACAAGATTATCAAGATTGTCTTTATTTTTCAATCAATTGTCTGGCGAAATCCCGGTAGGTATGGGTAAGTTACCATCTTTGACCGATATTAGGTTGTTCAACAATAACCTGTCTGGTGAACTGCCACTGGATTTTGGCCGATTTTCGATGCTGGAGAGCTTCCAAGTGTCTTCGAATGGATTTGTGGGCGCTTTACCGGAGGATTTGTGTGCAAAAGGAGTGTTGTTGGGTGTAGTTGCTTTTGATAACAAGCTTACCGGGGGATTGCCAAAGTCACTTGGGAATTGTAGTAGTTTGTTGGTTGTTAGAGTTGAGCGTAATAGGCTTTCTGGGGAACTGCCTGATGGGTTGTGGACAACGTTGAATTTGACACAGTTGACGATAAGCGATAACGCATTTGTTGGTCAGCTTCCCAGCGAAATTGGAGCCAATCTATCGCTAGTCGAGATCGGAAACAACAATTTTTCGGGTGGAATTCCGGTTGGGATGTCTTCTTGGACAAATTTGGGGGTGTTTAAGGCAAGCAATAATTTCTTCAGTGGCGCGATTCCCCAAGAGTTGACTCAACTTTCATTTCTGAATATTCTTTTACTCGATGGGAATCAACTTTCTGGGCATCTTCCTTCGGATATAATCTCGTGGACGTCGTTAACGTCGCTAAATCTCAGTCGAAACCAACTCACTGGCCAGATTCCCAGCGGAATAGGGCTGTTACCAGGTCTGACTTACTTGGACTTGTCTGAAAATGAGTTCTCGGGTCAAATTCCACCTGAAATTGGCCTTAGAAGGCCAACTTCACTCAATCTCTCTTCTAACAGTCTTACTGGGAGAATCCCAGTTGAGCTTGAAAATCCAGTTTTCGATAGGAGTTTCTTGAATAATCCTGGTCTTTGTGCATATAACGCCTTTCCGGGCGTCAGCGTTTGCCGCTCCCAATCCAGAGGCACTGCAAAAGTTTCACCCGAGTTTGTCATTATTGTTTCAACTATCGCAGTGGTGGCATTTCTAATGGCTGTGCTATTTTCGCTTTATGTGTTGAGAAGTCATCGGAGGAGAAAGCTTGGATTGCATTTGTCGTGGAAGCTCACTTCATTTCAACGGTTGAACTTCACAGAATCAACCATCTTGAAAAGTTTGACAGAAAATAACGTGATCGGGACTGGGGGGTCTGGGAAAGTATACCGCATTCCTGTGAAGGGTGAGTTTGTTGCTGTGAAGAAGATCTGGAATAACAAGAAGTTGGACCAGAACCTTGAGAGAGAATTTCTGGCAGAAATTCAGATACTGAGCACAATTCGGCATGCCAACATCGTCAAACTTATGTGCTGTATATCAAGTGACAACTCAAAGCTTCTTGTTTACCAATACTTGGAAAACCGCAGCTTGGATCGATGGCTTCAGGGGAAGAAAAGACCATCTAATCTATCTGCTTCAGTCCATCATTTTGTCTTGGATTGGCCTAAGAGGTTGCATATTGCAGTGGGTGCAGCCAGGGGGCTATGCTATATGCATCACGACACCTCACCTCCGATTATTCATCGGGATGTGAAATCAAGCAACATCTTGCTAGATTCCGAGTTCAACGCTAAAATTGCAGATTTTGGTCTAGCCAGGGTTTTGGTCAAGAACGGAGAGCCTACTACAGTGTCTTGTGTGGCTGGCTCTTTTGGATACATAGCTCCAGGTATTGTTTCTTCACCCTTTTCATCTTCAATGTGATCTTCATCCATGTCAACATGTATTGTTACTCATGGAGAGATTTTGACTGAATTTCAGAGTATGCTACTACAACGAAGGTGAACGAGAAGATTGACGTGTATAGCTTTGGGGTTGTACTTTTGGAGCTGGTGACCGGAAGGGAAGCCGGTGAAGGAGACGAGCATACGTCGCTTGCCGAATGGGCGTGGCGACACGTTCAAGACGGCAACCCTGTAGTGGATGCGCTCGACGAGGAGATCAAGGAGCCTTGTTACATGCACGAAATGAGTAGCGTTTTCAAACTCGGGATCATTTGCACAGGGACACTGCCTTCGACGAGGCCTAGCATGAAGGAGGTTTTGCAGGTCTTGCTCCGGTGCAGTCATCCACTGTCATCGGGAGAGAAGAACGTCGGGAGTGAGGTGGATTCCCTTCCCCTCCTGAAGAATTCTAAGCACGAGAGGGCATCGGAGAATGACAATGGTGATTTGGTGTCGATCGTTTAGACAAATATTGTCAAATGAATAAAGCAAAAGAGTAGGTAAAGTACATCAATAGGCAATACGTAAACAGCATCTTATGGTTTTCTTGTAAGGGGCACTACAGTGTCAAGTGTCCAGTTCCACTGAGTCTATATCTGAAGAGGTGAACAGACATGTATTCCTTTAAAGTGATGCAGCTAAATATATATACAGAACATTGCTTGCTATTCTTGCAACTACAAAATGGAGAGCCTCGAATTATAGAATTGCCATTCTTCCTAGCATCGAGGACAAGCGCAGAGTCGAAACTTCAGAACGCAAAACAAGATCGTGAGCGAAGGCACTATCCTTCAAGCGAGGATTGCCACACTTGCTTAAAATAAACGTAATGTTATCAGTAAAACTAGCAATCAAACAGCTTCAACTTAGGAAGGAATTGAACAAAGTGCATTCCACTTGCTGCGTACAATGAAAAACCAATTTAAGAACCGATTTGAAAGTTGTTCATCTCGTCACATTTTGGATATATTGGCTGATCCAATAATCGAGACACATTACGTAGAGCATACCCATCAGATCTTTTTATTTCCATTGACCGAGGAATGTTTTACCAACAATATACAGCCTTAGACCCCCAATTTATTTTCTAAAATTGTAAAATAAGCTTACAGTAGTACAAACACTACAGAATGCTAGAATGGCAAGGACGTCAAGGTTTTGCCCCATAAGAAACCTTGGGCCAGAACCTAACAACATCTTTTGATGTATGGCTCCGTTACAAGCCTCACAGGACCATACCTTAAAGGATTGCCGGCATGATCTCTTGAACGAGGCAAGATAAACTTGAATTGTGCGGGGAGTTGTGAAGAAAGGCGGTGGAAAGGGAAGTATACAACTACATTTCCGGGTTAAGTCCATGACTTAAGACTCCTCAACTTCAAGGTACTGGGAATGAGAGGCTGCCAGGAGGGCAGCTCCAATGCCTGAGCCGTCGTTCGAGTGCTCAATGACAATGCAGTCAGAAGCGTCTCCAAGCAATTCCTTCAAAGTGCTCTCCATACACTCCCTGAATTTGGTATAGTGCTCAAACAATCCACCGTCTAATGCTATCACCGACCTCTGATTATCCCCCTCCTTTACTGTATCTCTTCCCAATTTCTTGAGGATGCCGAGGATGCCAGCAGCAGAAAGGCGGGCCCCACGAGTGGCAACAATGTCACAGACCTCAACGACCACTTTCCTTGTTTTCAAAGAAGTATTTGATATCTGTTCCATAGAAAAAGAATTTGAAACAAATTAGGGAACTTGAGGGGCAGCAAATCCACACATCATTGCCTAAGCTCCAGATTCCCTCTAGTCATGCACTCACGCACATGAAGAACTAAAAGGAAGAGACACCAAAACAACTACCTCCGTTCCACAAAGGCCCCTTGAATTTTTTGCTAGTCCTAGGTTAGAATATGAACAAATACACAAGCACCTACAAAATCAGTTAACCCCTGTTTGACTTGTCAATGTGCTTTACTGCTATTTTTTTGCTAGTCAAATCTATGTTTATTTGTTGAACCTGTGTTCTAGAAATTTGCTAAAAGGGAGGGAACTGAGCACCAAACAAATCCCAATTTGCAGAGCTGTTATACCTCTAATATATCCTTTAGCTTGGTCCCAACCACTTTAAGATCAGAAGACGTGTCGTGATGCATTGCAGACATGTGAGGAGTCCTGCAGATGTAGCAATGAGTATGTGATTGTCATGCAAGATCTAAAACTTGCGCTGGTGCAGCATAATTTACATGTTGTACCCGAAAAATAACATGGTTTATGGACAGTTGCATCAGCATTTCACCAACTGGAGGTTTATGCAACGAGACTGTTGGAATTAAAATGAAAAAAAAGTAAAGCAATCCAATAAAATAACCATGAAATCAGCATCAGTTGGAATGCACCTGTAAATTGCCTCTTGAGTACGCGTAATGTTGATCAGGGTATTCAAATAATGCTTTACAAGTAACTCCTCTCAGAGAAAGAAAAATCAATACTAACAACGAAGTCACTTAGACGAAGCTTGCCCGGACCAGTTTTGTCCGTACACAAAGGTATTATACTGTGCAAAGCAATGGCTGCATTATGCATTAAAGAGCGTGCGCTCCAAAGACTTCATTCAGCAAATGTTTCATAAGTATGAGTTCATCCAGCCTGAAGGACTTGGGCAATCAAAACTCACGAGAAAAGATGAGCTTAAGAAGGCCAACATGCGCAAGCAAAGGAAGGTTAAAGGGGGCCCAGGGGGGCATTATTCTAACTATTCTTACTCCAACTCCATTATGTTGCAGATCCTATCATACAAGATTGCCGAAGGTAAAATATAGAAAATTTAAGAGCTGTTATTTGGTGTCATATACGAAGCGTTTGGTGTCACATGTCAAGCGACTTGTGTGTGTGTGGTTCGGTGGGGGTAAGCCGGAAAGGTGGGGGTGGGAGGACCTCATACCTGCAGAATAAAGATGAAGACAATCTAAACTAGTAACAGAAAAGGAGAGAACTCTGTCAATTAAACGTAACGTAAACAAATGGTTTATAAAACTCTGAACTGGTTTTAGGGGTGGGGTGCACATGCCCCATGCCAACCACCCATATTTCCATCCTGTGTCCTCCATAAGGGATGCTGCCGTGGTTTTTGAAAAATTGGGGGTTGCCAATAGCACTCTGATTATTTGAACTTCCAATCTATTCCAAGTACTACGCGTCCAGGGGCGGATGCCAGGGTGGGCGGGACTGGACGTTCGCCTGGGCAACATGTTAGTTGGACTAGGACTACTGTACGTATTCCTAGTCAACAAGTTACTACTGTACGTATTCCTAGTCAACAAGTTAACTTCAGCCCTATATTCTAATAGCCTCATCAAAGGTCGTGCGTGATTCGTCCAGCTGCCCTATGCTTAACAAGAAAATCGAGTCCTATTTGATGCATTGCAAGATCGAGCCTTTCTCATTTCTTCCTGAAGCCCCACCCCACTTTTTTTTATTCTCTCCTTGTTAGATTAAATCTTGTTGTTCCATACCTCCGATCGAAGTAATCAATTATATTTTTGTTTTCATTTTAACAAAAGGCTTCTATAAGAGAATGAAGATGTCACGTATTTTAACCACAAATTTCAGCAAAATTGCTAAGATATCAAAGTCTTTTGCTAGATTATAAACTTTGCTTTTTATTTTGTGTAGTATATAAACCATGGCCCAGGCTAAGATAACTTCCTAGAACCGCCACTGTATGCTTCATTTAGATCTGTAACTAGATGAACATAGTATACCACACATATAAAAAATTTGAGCATGGATGCTCTAAAGGCCTTAATCTAAGAAATTTTGGACTTATCAGGGTTTCATGCTTTTGCATCTGCTGCATGTCATGCCATTAGCACTATAAACGATCTTCTCGCTGGACCAAAACTTTAGAAAGGGTGAAATTCTCATTTTTAAACAGGTTGATTCATATTAGCAATAGTTTCTATACAGATGATGGAGATATGACGCCTTCAAACTGACGCGTAACAAGTCGACCAAAACTACTCTCGGAAGTCAGAAGAGGGAAGGCATTGTCGATAGCACATACCTTAATACGAATGGAATTTTCAGTTTAGGTGGTACAGTATCACCAAAAAAGGCAGCTTCTTCGGCCATCCTGCACAAGACTCTTCTTACAATTTCACCCAAATACATGCCGGAGATAATCTTCTCAAAAATCTGTGCTAGTTAGTGACGAAAAGGTAAATCAGTACATCAGTTGATTGATGCATTAAAATATTAACTAGTAAGACAACAACAAGGCAGTATGACCTGCTCCCCGGGGTTCAAACTCTCAACATCCAGAGCTTGATCATATTCAGTTAATGGAAGATGTGATGCCCGAAAGTTACCCCATTCCGTATTGATAACCTTAAAACATCAGAAATGTGACATTCCTCAGTTATACAAACAGTGCACACTCCACACTTAGCCTCAAAAGATAAAGAAATGAATTTGGAGCCAAACCCAGATCAGAGAGTATAGTTTGAGAACAACCAAAAATAGGGAAAATGCCAACCATCTCTCCTGATTTAGTCAGTAGACCATGCCACTTAGGGATTGCATGTGCCCGCTCCACATACTTAGTCTCAAAAGATACAGAAATGAATTTGGAGCCAAACCCAGATCAAAGAGTATAGTTTGAGAACAACAAAAAATAGGGAAAATGCCAACCATCTCTCCTGATTTAGGCAGTAGACCATGCCACTTAGGGATTGCATGTGCCCGCTCCACATATGCTGCATTAGTTCCAGTACCCAATATCACAGCGGCTATTACGTCTGGGTTGTAGTATCTACCCCCTGCTAAAGTTCCAATTGTATCATTGACCTGCATCATCCAACAAGTTAGAAGTTACAAACATGAGAAGTAATTCATCAAGTAAAAGCAATAAAAAAAAAGCATTATATTCGAGTAGGAAACATCCATTATCAGCGCCGCCCAAAACGTAAATCACCTCTTACAGAATATGCACGCATCTTTCTAAATATGCATATCTATATGCATGCAAATCTATACCAGGGAGAAAACTGAAACTTTACCAAAGCAGACACCCGCATGTCAAGGCCCACTCTTTCCAAGGCTTTGGTCAACTCCCCCACAACATCTTCCCCAACCTATTCAAAAACCAGCCAACAAAAAGCAAGAAAAATCAAAATACAAAGATAGAACAACATTAAGAAAATAGGCTATAAAATCACATTAAATTACTAAATTTGCTCCGAGTGCAATATAACGGTTGTCATGCTTGCTGAAACCAACAACATCACATATGCATCATCAACCAGCGCAGAAAATGCATAAATTAGGAAATCAATCGTTTCCCTGATTGACTTCAGCTATATGCTTTTCTAAAATTTTAGAATGGAAGTAGAGACGGAAAGCAGGGGAATCGTGATATTCAAGTAATTTTAAATCGAGAGCAAAGGGGAAACAACGACAAATAAATACGTAGAAAGCCCTAAGGTTGTCAAGATTGCATCAATGATTCAGCTCAGAGCATGATATCAAGTTCAAGAGCGCTTTAATAGTTATAAAGATTTGACTTCATAGGCATGCTTCTCATTAACTTTTTAAGTAGATGCAAAAACAATCAGCTCAACTAATCAATTAGAAGGCAAGCAATAGGCCAAACCATTGCAGAAGCAATAAAAATGCCCACGATTGCCTCCCATACCCATGTCCAAGTGTCGGACGCAATAATGAACTACAGGAAACACTATAAGATAGGGTTTTCAGAGGCATATCCTATGAGATGTGTCGGACGCAAATCCCATACCTATGCCCAAGTGTCGAGTGTCCGACATAGGTACTTCAAGCATTTTTAAGAGTTCATGTAACATAGTTTATATGAGTTCAAAAGTGACATAAATTGGCATATAAGTGTTATACAACAGGAAACTTGAGGTGATACAGCAAAGGGATTGAGCTTCACCGCATCTTCTATAGAGAATCCTTTTGTCCATTTAATAAGAGTCCCTGATGCAATTGATAGTTGCCGAACAGGAAATGAAAAGGTAAAACCCAGCTCTCTTTGTCTACCAGGCGGAAGATGAAAGTCTTCACCTTCTGAAGAAACAAACTTTGCAAGTGCCTCAGCTACAAAGTCAAATAACTCCTGAAATTCACCATAAGCTACAAGCTTCAGCTTAAAGCATGAATAAAATGATAACAAGTACTGCATATTATATACTCACATGAGAAGTCGCAACCATCAAATGTGGAGGAATTGAAACTTCATCAAATTCTTGTTTAACGACGCGCTTGTCTTTCCCACCTAACTGTACACGGAGGACACGGAAGTTTGTTCCACCAAGGTCCAAGGCATAAAACCATCCTCTCTCGTTTCTAGGAAAGAAAACCGTTTAGCTAATTTCCATTCAGCTTGATTATCTTTCATGATTTCAACAGTGCTAGAGATCCCGAGAACTATATTTCTTTCTTCTAGGATGCAATTATTCTTTATCACACATATGCAGAGAACAAACTAAATACTTCTAATGAACCACAAGTACAAAGATGGAAGATGGAACTATATTATGGGTCCACTCAAAGATAAGTAGGATATGGAAACCGTAATTATCCAATCCTTGTGCATATAAGCATTCATATGCAGAATGGTGCAGAGTGTATACATTAGTGAAAAATGAAATATTTGAGAGCGCATCTCTAATGTTTCATCTTTCTTGTTTACCACTTTAAATAATAGTAATTACACGTACACTAAGATTCAAAAACTTAAACCAATGCTAATCAGAGACACTAAACCGCACAAAGACATCGGAAACAAGAACAACACCGGTATACTCTATAGACCAGAGAAACTCTATAGACCAGAGACAGGGATTTATTCAACAAACCAACTTGCTAAGGCTACATTTGGGTAGCCTTTTCTTTGTTTTTCATTTATGCTTTCTTCAGAAAAATTGTTATTGTTCATCATCTTCAAATTTCATATTCGAAAACATCAAATTTACTTCTTTCAAAACACAATTTACCAGCTAATTGTATATCTTTTACCTTCAATCCTTCTCAGAATAACCCTGCTCATTTTGACATAGTAGAAAATGGTACCCGAACAACATCGAGACACTTTCATATTTTTCCAATTCAGTTTTGCTTATTGGTTCAATTGTAATTTTGATCCTTCAAGTTTGTACCAATGGTAAAATAGTTCCTCAACTTTGAAAAGTTTCATGTTAATCCTTTTAAGTTTAGTTAAGACCACAATGGTCCCTACATGTTTGGTTTGTCTGAGGGGTTAAAATGGAAAAATAAAAACCATGAACTTAAAAAGGCATAAACCAGATAAGAGAAGCACTTAAAATCAAAATATAGTTTTACTAATTAACGCATACTTATTTGTTAATTTTTACATCTTTCGTCAGGTTTTGAGTTATTTCAAATTTTATTAATTTAATTGTGATGATTTTTCGTATTTACACCAAGTCAAACCATCAAATGAATTCACTTAACGGAGTTAACGGCCCTTAATTGCAGGATTCTTCGATCATAGTCAAGCTCCCACCCTGGAACCTCGCTCCCAAATCTCGCACCTACTCCTGCTCCCACCCAAGAACCCACTGTAGTAATGACATTCCCGCTTTGGAACCTCGCACCTGCTATTGCTCCCTACTACGTTTCGTGCAACAAAGTGACGACCTATGGACCACTTTGTAGACAAAATGAAACCAAAATAACCAAAGGGGAACATTGAAAATATGAAGAAAAAAATAATAATAAACTTAGAACAGTTGTGCAAACTTAAAGGACCAAACTGAAATTTACCCTTGATTATTTCACTTTTGATAATGGTGTAATTGGTTACAACAAGGTAATACACACATCCATATTTCACAGCAAAGAATCAATTTCATCTTCCCAAAGAGTTAAAAAGGAAACCCATGAAATGGCTAAATAAATAAATACAAAGTGACGCTTCACTTCACTTTCTTTCTCAATTAGCTGACCTCTGACCTCATAACTGCAACAAACCTAAATACTCGACAAAAACACCTATATACGCAGTAGTATTCAAGGAGGAGGTAGACAAATTATGTATACTCAGAAAGTGAAAGGGATGGGGGGGAATTTGACAAAGGGCAGCTACATGACAAAAGGAAGAAAAGAGTCATCTGATTATGAAAGGGAAGAGTAGAGAAGAAGGAATAGGTAACATCCCATAAATAGATAGCTGAAAAATGCACAGTTTGAGCTTTTGAGGAAAAGAGAACTAACAGCACATGATTCCTACTTATCTAAACTAAAACCAAGAAACTCAATCAATGTTCTCAATTAATTCAGAGAAAATTTATAATAAGTCTTGCTGAGTCAATATAAGCAACAACATGGAAAACACAAACCAACCAAGAAACCACTTTCATTTTCCTAATATATACCCAATCCTGAAACAAGAAACATCTCCACCCTCCACCACGCCCTCTACCAAAAAAAAACCCAAAATATAAAGAAAAATCACACGGTAATCTTCCATACCGCCTTTTTTCACATTTTTGAAACACATCATCATAATTTTATTCAATTCTCCAACTCAATGATAAGCTTAAAGTAACCTACCATTGTTATTTATATTACTAGCTAAGTTAAAAAAAGTGGCATAAAAGAGGTACACTGCAATCAATTTCCCAGATCCCATTTGAACGAATAAAAACTTGGAAAGAAAATAACTCATTAAATGACAGTTCAATCCCAGATTCCATTCTGTATCAAAAGAATAATGAATGAGGCATTAAATGGCAACAAATAATTTATATCCACTTACACGCAATTTTTCAGAATTAAGATTACATTGACTTAAATGCCCTTATACCCAATTAAAATGCATAGCTTTTATCAAATATATTCCTTTCTCATCAAATTCCATAAAAAGAATCAATACACACAATAGGTGTGTGGAAAGGGAGGGGGAGAGGGAGAGTCTCCAATATCCATTTACACACAATCCTTTAAATTAGAACCACATTGACTGAAATGCCCTTTAACCCCAAATAAACCACGCCAAAATGCCAAGCTTCCAATAAAAAGATTAATTCTTCCTCGTCGAATTCGATAAAAGAGAATCAATTTAAACGCACAGTAGGCGTCTTGTGTGTGCGGCTTTTTTGCATCCTCTCTTATCGGTTACAACATTCTTCAAATCCAGAATCACATGGACGAAAATGCCCCCGTAATCCCAACCAAATCACTTCAAACATTCATCCTTTCTCATCAAATCCTACTAAAAAATAAACCAATCAAAACACACACATTAGGTATGTCGTGTGCGTATGGATCCAGTGGGGAAGTTATCGACTAAAATAACCATTAATCCCAAATAAAACGCATAGCCTTTCATCCAAGATTCGTTCTTTCACATGAAATTCACCAGAAGATAAATTATGTAACAATAACAGGACCCGGTACGTGTGCTGTGTGCTTTTCATACCCATTAACACACAGTCCTTCAAAATTAGGATCACATGCACCAAAAGTCCCTTCACTCCCACTTAAACCACTTAAACGCCCATCTTTTATCAAAGATTCATTCTTTCTTGCCAAATTCAATAAAAAGAGAACTCAATCAATCAAAACACACACAGTTGGCGCGATTGTGCGTGATTCTTTCTTTTTTTTACATACCCGGTGGGGAGGTTATCGACGTAGCTGATGAGCATCTTGAGCTTGCTGCCGCCCTCGGATGCCAGCCCCGCGTGCATCTCGACGGTCATGGCGTCCGCCACCTGCCGAAGCCTCCCTACGGGGGCCCCGCACTTCTCCTCCAGCTCCCTCAATATGGCCAGGGCCTTGGCCGACTGGCCCGAGCTCCGCATCCTGTGGCGCACCACCAGCGCTGCCGCCGCGCATACCGCCGCCGCGACCACCACAGCCGCCCCCACCGCCACCTTCCCCATTGTTGTAACGGATCCGTGGAATTTCACAGACAAACTCTCTCTCTGCCCCCAGAAAAAATGGGATTATTTTTGTAAAATGGAATTTTGTTGTGAGAGAGAGTGAAAATGAAATGGAAATTTTTGGGATATTTGTAGGTAGAGAGAGAGAGAGAGAGAGAGAGATGGCAAATTTGGAGCTATTTTCTCGGGAAAATTTAAAGAAGACAAGGACGAGAAAGAGGACAAACTCTTTTTCTTGGATATTTTATTTTGGTAAATTAATAATTTATGTTCTTCTGATTTTGGCAACTTTGCATTTTTTTTTCTTCTTCCTTTTGTGTACTTAACTTTGCTGGGAGACATTTCTGTGGGAGGTGCCTAGTGGTGTCAAATGGGCCAGGCTTGGGCCGGCCCAGCCCAAGCCCATCGGGCCTTGAGCAAAACAGGCCGGGGTCAGGCCAAAGGGGTTGCCAACCGGGCCGGGCCTGGTTCTGGGGATATCTGGGCCCAGTCCAAGCCCAGGCCCTAGGCCCAATTTCTAGGGCCGGGCCCGGGCCCTTTTTTTTAATTTTCTTGTTATTCAATTTTAAATTTCATCTTTAGGCATGTCCAATATTTAAAATTTAACAAACCTAATTTTTATCCTTTTATTTCATTATAAGTAATATACATATATATATATGTATGTATGTATAGACATATTTATTTGTCTCTCATTTTATTTTTTGTTATATGTTAAATCTTTTCTTACTCTTCTTGGTGAGCTTTATTAATAAAATCTGAACACATAACAATTATTACTATTTAAGAGAGACTGTTTCCACTATTTGATATTTTACTTCAAGTTAATTGGCCGAAAACCCGGGATTGATACATGTTAATTCCCGAGACGATCTTAAGTAATAAGTATAGAAAAATAAATGTGTTCATAGGCCCTCCTCCTTTTATCCGGGCTTGGGACCGGCTGCTTGTAAACAAACAGGCGAAGTTACCTATTTTTTTATATATACGGAAAAATATATATCTTGCTTGTAAAAATTTATATTATATATATGAAAAAAAGTATATTTTGTGAAAAAATTTATTCTTAAAACTTAAGAGAAGGAAAATAAAAAGAAATTACCTAATCATCCAGAAGTACTTCAATATCCGAGTCACTGCTCTTCCTATCATCAATCGGTTTATCTTGCTCGCGGTATTTCGCATCAAGATAATCCTTCCAACATACACATAGCTCGAGCGACTCGGGGTTAAGACGACTCCTCCTGTCATCCAAAACCCTCCCGCTGGCTGAAAATGCCGACTCTGAAGCAACCGTGGAGGCTTGCACTGGCAGTACATCCCGTGCAATTTGGGATAAAGTTTTATACATGTTTTGATTTTGTTTCCAAAAATTTAACAAATTAAAATTAACCTGTTCTTGCATTGATAAATCAGAATAATGATCAGTATTTGCATATACACCAATCTCATTAAAAGAGGAAAAAGTAGACGAACCTGCCGAATTAGAAGTACCTTCACCTGGTAGTTGTCTTGCTACTAGATGTTCAAAGCCCTTAAGGTATGGCGCATAATACCTCTCAGCAGTGGATGATGTAGCTCGCCCGCGCACGTCAGCAGAATTACGATAGAGGTTGAACAGTTCCTCAAACCTCTTGCTCACTTTTGCTGTGAGTGCGGTTGTCTCCTCTACTGTGTAGCACATTAATTTCGATATCTCTTGTATCGAGACGTTCACGCCATGCAACTTTAACCTAGGATCTAAACAAGTAGCCACAGCAAAAATAACAGGCAGTTCACTCCAATATTTATTAAACTTTTTATCCATCACTTTTACTATTTCCTTAAAGGGTCCTATATATCTCCATTTTGTTAACATTGTAGCCATCTTGAGAATTTCTATTACAGCGAGAGGAGAGGTGGGATAGTACGTACCAGACAATAAATTGGTAGACGTGTAGAATACCTCCAAAAATTCAGCTAGGTATGTGGCCATCTGCCATTCCTCTTGAGTTGGCAAGCCGGCTGGGAACTGGGTTAGTAGAAAATGCGTATAGACTTCTCGGTATGCCAGAATGTGTAAAAGCATATGGTATGTAGAGTTCCACCTGTGGACCACATCTGTAACTGCTCTCCTGCGAGGCATATTATATTCAACACACAACGTTTTAAATTGTTGTGTTCTCGGACTCGAACTATTAACATACGCTGTCATACCCCTCATTTTGACAAGAATATCTCCTGCAGCAGCTAAACCATCTTGAACAATTAAATTAATTATATGACAAACACAACGAACATGAAATAATTCACCAGAAAGTACAGGTTTGAGGCTCTCCTGTAAAGCATCAACAGCAGCTGTATTGTTAGAAGCATTATCAAAACTAATACTCATAATCTTATCCTTTAATTTAAATGTGGTACATGCTTTTAATATAAGAGTAGCAATGTTCATTCCATCATGCGGAAAAGGAAAGAGCTCGAAAGCGATGATTCTCTTGTGCATAACCCAATCTGCATCAATCCAATGGGCCGTCACACAAGTATAACTAACAAAAGTAAATGGAGATTGCCAAATATCAGAAGTAAGACTAACTTTACCGTCAAATTTATCGAAATAATCGATAAGGCGTGCTTTAGCAGCATTGTACTGTCGGAGTGCATCGGATCTAGTTGTGTTTCTATGAACCTTTTTGTACAAAGGTTGAACGTATGTGTTCATATATCTAGAGTGCTTAGGATTATCGGCAAAAGAAAAGGCTTGTTCATCGTGAATAACAAATTCAGCGAGACCGTCTCTTTGCTCTCGCTGATTATAAACAAATAACTTACCGTCAAAAGATAACTGCGTTTGGGTAGGTTCGACGTGGCCTTGTCGAGGTGCACACTGAGGGTAATGCCTGTTAAGATGTCCATTACCACTACCAGACGAAAATAATTTAGCGCAGTACTTACATCGAGCTTTTCGGATGCCGTCCACCGTAACTTCATCGAAATGATTCCAACACTCGGCTTTCTTTTTTTCCCCTTTTGGACTTCTGGCTCATTACCGGAGGCATTGCTCGGCCCTTCTTCATCATGACCAGGCATAGGGTTGAGATTATGCCACGGAGTAGTAGCTTCGCCAACCGAGCTGCGTCCTTGACTATAATGCGGGGGGTCTTCATCAGGCGTGTATTCAAAATCTGGAATGTTTTGATTGAACTCCCAATTGGCTTGGGTATCTATCATACAGCCTGTACTCATTCGTCCAGGAACGAATGGTTGTGTTGGTGCTTGGATTGGTGTTTGTGATGGCCGTGGCGCTGGCGCTTGTGCTGGTGGTGGTGCTTGCGATGATGATGATGTTTTTCGTGATGATGATCCACGCTTCAGTTTTTTCAATAATCCAGCCATATTTCACGCTAAACTTTTTTACTAGATTGAAAATCAAAATTAGTAAGAGTAACTAAATACACAAGTATAAGAGCAGTAATTAGTAATAAGAAATAACAATTAAAAGAATGAAAGAGTAACAAATGAATCACTGAAGGTAATTCTGATCAAATTTGGAGAGAGTTAGTAATTAAAAAGAATTTAGTAATAGTAATTAATAAATAAAAATTCACTAATTACTAATTACTAAACAAAAGAATTAGAGAGTAACAAATTAATAAGAGGAGTAGTTAGTAATTAGAATTTAGCAAGAGTAGTAATTAGTAAACAAGAGTAATAATTACAAGAGTACTAATTAGTAAATACTAGTAGTAATTAGCAAGAGTAGTAATTGGAGAGGGAAATAGTAGCAAAGCTTGTAGAAATGTAGAATGTTTAAATAAGAGAGAGTAAGAAGATTGGTGTGAAAAATTAGAGAGAAATGGTGTGAATTTATAGATTTTAGAAACTTCACAAAAGACCAAAATACCCCTAAAAACTATCCGTTTATAGTTGTTGGGGAGGGTAAGAGTGTAAAAACCTTTAAAGGAGTTGGAAAAATTAAGTTAGACTAAAATACCCCCCAAACTAGCCGTTATATTGCTGTTGGGGGGTAAAAGTGGAATTTTGGAAATGAATGGGGAATAAATCCGTTGGGGGAAAAGGGGGAAAAATCAAAATTTCAAACAGGTGGGGCCTGCTGAGGGGGGCCGAAACCGGGCCAGAATCTGGCCCCGAACCGGGCCTGAAATTCGGGCCAGACCCGGGCCTCTTTTCGGGCCGGGCTAGACCGGGGCTTTTCCGGGCCGGGCCTGGCCCGGGCTTTTTCCCAGAATTGTTCGGCCTGGTCCAAGCCCAGGCCCTAAGCCTATTTTTTCGGGCCTGTACTGTTCATGCAAGGGCCGGGCCAGCCCGTTTGACAACTCTAGAGGTGCCTAAAGAAGTGGAATCTTTTCAGCTTTCTTGGGTGGAGAAGAACCCTCGCCGAGGAGAATGGCATGGATGGATCAAAATGCACTCCATGGTCCATGAAGAGTCCCAAAATATATAGTTAACTATATGGTTGCAAATATCGCGTATCGATTTTTTTTTTGTGAAATAGTACTTCTCGATATCAGTACTGTTACATTACAGTCTCAAAATACTCATTAATCAATGAGACTAAGCAAAAAATATAACAATCAAACTGTCTGGTATTATACTGTTTCTTCTTATACTGTGGCACCAAGATCAGACAACTTATTAAATTGAATTATTCTCTTTTTCAATTATGGCATTAGCAAAAAATTGTAAACGGATAAATTGTCTTTCCAAGAATAAGTTGTTGGGGGGGGGTGTTTTTTTGTGAAGTAATACATCATATAGAGTAAAAGAATCTCATGAAATGTTAAGAGGAAAAGTGAAAAGAAAATTGAAACTTGAAGAGATCTAAACTTAGAAGCAAAAAATATCGTTCAAATGATGATAAAATATTATGATGAAAACATCCCAAACCGAAATCTGGAAGAGGTTACAGAAGCTTTGAATAATGTAATAGAACTTAGGATTGTTACATATTTAGTATTTATATCGTCAATTAACTAACAAAATTTGTAACATTTTAAAATTTTCAAGAAGCGGAACAAAAAATATTTATCTCGGTCGGTGTATAATTTTCGGCCGGTACAACCATCACGGAGAAATTTTTTTAATGTTACACAATGTAAAAAGGGGTTTCAATGCTGATCAAGGGCAAACGTTGAATGTGCATGTTTGTATATTTCGTACCGGTAAGATTTTGATATTTATGGTAAAAGCTTAAGGTTGCGTTAGTAACGTTCGCGTTCCCGGATTCTTGATTTTTTATTATTGTTATTATTTTGTACAAAGAATGCGTTTTGTGTCTATTCTTGTTCTTTTTCTTTTGGTTTCATTCTCAGTTTTGGGCTCAAAATCAGGATAAAAAAAATGGGTGATCTCGTTTGTTTTTATGAAATTCTGGATCACCTTGTCCAACTTTGAGTTCAATGAGGTTCAACCATCGAATTCTTTTAGAAGCAAATATCTACAATTACCTCATGATAAACAAAAAACACTGAATATAAAAAGAAGGCCAAACCGCACAATTCAAATTTATTGGCGATGAGGATTGGTGACCGGTGGTGCATCGTTGCATCTACCTTGTGTCTGCACAAATTTGTAGGCGACGGTGGTGGTGACTTGCGGCATGGCATGGTGGCAGGTTTGCGGGTATGGTGATGGTGTTTTTGTTCTGGTCTTTTGAGAAATAAGAACAAGAACACAGAAGATCACAAAAACATTACGTAGGTCACCAAACTCCTAAATCAGTTCTTGCTCCGGTGTTTGGCATGCGATTTTGTTACCTCTACACTTCATCTCTCAGTAAATGTTTTTTTTTTGGTTCCGTACGATGGAACTGTAAATAGCTTAAAATTTTTAATGATTTACTAACACAAAGTAGAACAAAAGCAAGCGAAAGATTTGAGCTAAAAAGCTTATACCATAGTAGTTTTAAAATACTGATCAACAACAAACTGATGTAGTATCGTTCAATTCAAAGTTCAAACCAGAATAATATTACCCTTTTACATAATTGGGCATCGTGTTAATTATAAGAATCACAAAAGATGCATGAGGGTGTATATCAGTTTGGTTCAGTCCTAAAATTGAGTTTAGATTTACAAAAGTTTGACGTATGCGCATGATATTTAAAAAGGAAGTAAGAGTCTTTCAGAAGTTTAGGAACATATTCTATATGTTGCTGATACATTTCTTTTAAGTAACTACAAAGCTTTATGAACATATTCTATTTATACCTGATACATTTATTTAAGTAACTCTATTTTTTTGCTATTCTTTTTAGAGAACATATTGTGTAGCTTTTTATAAGTCCTTTTACAAAAGTAGACAATCCAATCTATGATCGTTTCATTAGTTTAATTTGCTTAAAAGAAACTTTTCTCTGCTTTTGAAATAAAGTAGATAGAAAAGAGAAAAGAATAATAAAATTCATGACAATACACTTTTTTGCTTTTGCTTGTTTTGCGGAGATTAAACACTACCTTAGGTTTAACTATTAAAAGTTTCAAAAAAGTGTAAAAGGTTCTTTGGATTGTAGCAAAGCACTCTTGTCGCGAAAAACATGATGCGGTCCAAACTATTTCGTTGTTGGTATAGTCCCATATCTCTGCGAGGATAAAATTTTTCTATTGTACAATATCCGTTATATCAGTTTTAACGATAAATTCTAATGCTAAAAGTACATTATAGTAACATTCTTTTGCCCCCTTTACATTACTCAAAGATACTGTATAACATATGACCGCTAACCCTCGGTGATGGCCATTTCGAAATTTCGACGAGGGAAAACTTATAGATGAGCAGCTTACTAAAAGGACTCTTTAGGTGCTTTTGTTTATGGAACAATTGTAAGGAATTTATTAGGGTGCCTTTAATTTGAAAGCTAGTTAAGTTATTAAATTCTGAGCCACAAGAGAGTCATTTCTCAAAGTAAAAACATTCAAATGATGTCTCCAAGTGCAAGTCAAAGTATTGCCAATGCTGGTGCAGGCAAAAACACTCTTCACCAAGCCCTTACCATCTGTTTCTTTTACACCTTTGTGCCTTGGAGTTCAATCATGTTTCTATCTTAACCATGTCAAAACATTTTCTTTTGGCTAACTTTAGTTTTGACCTTAGTCAAAGCAATATATATTTTGTTAAAGTTGTACCACGTGTTTTAATAAATGTACATTGTTTTACTAAAGGCCTTTCCTTTTCAACATTGAGCTACAAAGTTACACTATAAACTATGTTAAAACCGTATAATTTTTACTTTGCCATGATCAAAGAATGACGTTACGATGTATTTACAAATTTTAATCAAATTGCGACATAGTCTAGTTGAAAAGATCTACGTTCATTGACAAATGAACTTTATCACGTTATTAAATTTAAGTACGAAAAGGGTTTACAGAAATGATTTATTTATGAGAGGACCTAACTGGCATCAATAGTTGTAGATGGCCAACTAATCTGTTCCTTTTAATATTTTGTAGTTAGGCCTAAAATGTTATAAGGTCTCATTTCAAAGTAAAAATGGAAATGCTGGCACTTGATGGGACATGTTAGATCTTGTATGGAATCTTGTCACTCTCTTTCGTTGAGGAATGGTGCATGCAAAATCAAGTAGTTAAATAATAACTAAATTGTCACTAAATGACTTAACCATACAATTTGGTCGAACTAAGCTGATATTTTTGTCATAATCTTGCAGTTTCATAACAACTTGTCATAACTTATTTATTTTTTATTTGTCTTTTTGAAAGGAAGAGTGGATATGAGAAGGCTATGAACTACGTAGTTTTGACAATTTTCTACTTCAAAAACAAAAACAATTTCGAGGCAAGAGGTAACTATCGTTCGCTGTCATGTGCACCACCCACAGCCACCACAATATCACCTCATATTAACATGAATAATAATCGCAGCCATCACAGATCTACCAATGATGTCGCCATAACAAGGAACTCAGTCAATAGCAACCCTCCAACATCAACACAACCTTCACTTAAGAGAGATCCCAAACCATTCCCACAACCAACCTCACCATCACGCCTCCACTGACCTTGACAACTACACAACCAACATTGCCACAAATGAGATCCTCAGCGAACGTACCGATTGGCCACAACCCACCATACGACCTAGCAATGTCCTTGTTACCCCTCACCCAAATTGAGCACTATAAGCTTCGACAGAGATTTTGAAGTCGGCAGTTGTAACGCCCCTAAAAATTTGGAGCTCCGCCGCCTCGAACACCCGGGTCGTTAACCTACCGGATCACATCAAACCTGTCAAATCCTGTACACAACCACATACTTTAAAGCATCTAATCCGATACCGACTCGAATTCTCCAACATACAAGATTTCAACAAAACCTGCTTGAACTCAAACCATTAAAACCTAGGTTCTTTTCAAGCTTGAATCCCTAAAGGATGAATCAAGAGTACAGACCCATGCAGGGGTCTTACTATACCGTGGTGATGGGCTCATCAAAATCTCATTCAGACTCTAACCCATTCCCGAACCTGCTACAACTTATCATCACCTGCAGAAGGGAGCCAAACGGAGGGTGAGCTTTTGAGAGCTCAGTAAGGTCGCACAAGGACTACCAGCAGGATTACAAAACGATTACAAGAATCCAACTGACAAAAATTTCCAGAATACTTCAAAAGGTCAGAAAACTCAATGATTCTCAAAATGATCAAAATTCACAGAAACAGATACCAAAATAAACAATAATACCCATGATGGGTTCCAGAACGATTAATAAAAGATCATCTTCAAAACACAACAGAGTTTTCTCAAGATCTTTCAAAAGTATACAGATTATCTGAGACAGTTCTTTCCAAAATACACTGAAGGTTTCCTCAAAGAATTTCAACAGAAGCACAGATCATTTCAGATAATACTTTTCAAACATTTTCGTAATAGTCACGGCAGTATACAGAACAAAGAAAAATCAAAAATCAACGTTGACCCTGGGTGATTACAATGCCATTTCGGCAAAGCACAGAAGTGTACACATGCATGATGTACCGGAATAATTACTAGTCCACTTGGGTACTAGCCTGCATTCCATGCAGGATTCAGACCAGCCTTATAACGCCCGCCTCATAACAGAACAGATAACCCAGGTCAACACAGAAAAATTAACAATATCAATGAGCATTAACATAAGCTCAATCACGGAGATCAATTCAGATTCCAGTAACAATAATCATACTGACACAAGTCAGTATTCAGAATTTTCAGAAGAAAAATTACAGATAAACAACAAAACGATTACGGATAATTATAGAGTTTTAAGCACAACAATCCAAAAGAACGGATTCAGACAATTGTCAAATCTGCTTAGCACACAATAATAGGCGAGCATCACAAGATTTCCAAATAATCGATCCAGGTTCAATTTTAGGGTTTTCTGGACAAGAACATGCTAATATCGTACCAAATGCAGAGTTCGGCGTTAGCCATAAGTAAATCAAATGAGTACGTACGAGTACGAGTTATCAAAATAAGGGTTCGGACGAAAGTCCTTCCCCAGGGTTCGGACGAAAGTCCTTACCTGGATCCGTAGTTAAATTATCCTAACCGGAAGTCTTTAACTTTAACCTAAACGAAATAATCGAACCATTAAAAACAGCCTACAGAACAAGATCATAACTTAATACGAACTCACACATGCTCCCAAAATGAACCTCCCCTCAACGGGTATGTAAAATTACCGAAATGCCCGTAGGGTGTAAAATTACCAAAATGCCCCTCTCGGCCTTAAATTACCAAAATGGCCTTCTCGTGAGTAAAATCATTACAAAAATCTTACCATATACGAATTTATCCAAAAATACATTTCTTAGGTCAAATTACCAAAATACCCCCGTTACACTTTAATTCTCAAAATGACTTTTCCATAAGCGAAGTCACTGAAATAATCTTACTGTATGTAAATTTACTTCAAAATATCTCTTATAGGTAAACTTACCAAAATACCCCTTCGGGGTGATAAATTACCAAAACACCCCTGGGGGTTTCTGGCACCAGAAAAATCTCAAATCGCTATTTTAAGTAGGGCTAATTACACCCATGTCCCTGAGGTTTGGGGGTAATTACACGCGAGGACACAAAGTTTCAAAATGTAACACTTATGTCCATTGATTAACGGAATACAAAAATACTTAACGGTTTTAACAAAAAGACTTGATTGCCCCTGACTTTAAAATCAATTACCCACTTAATTTACTGTTTATTCTTCTTCTCCCCACACCCAGCACCCACCCCCACCCCCCGCGCCCCCACCCCACCCCCACCCCCACGCGTCTGCCTCTTCCTCTTCCTCTCCCCACACCCAGCACCCACCCCCACCCCCCGCGCCCCCACCCCACCCCCACCCCCACGCGTCTGCCTCTTCCTCTTCCTCTCCCCACACCCAGCACCTACCCCCACCCCCTCGCGCCCCCACCCCACCCCCACGCGTCTGCCTCTTCCTCTCCCCACACCCAGCACCCACCCCCATCCCCTCGCGCCCCCACCCCACCCCCACGCGTCTGCCTCTTCCTCTCCCCACACCCAGCACCCACACCCCCACGTCGACTGCCTTCCCCTTTCCCCGTCAACGCAGTAGCAAGCCCTCCGGCGAGGCACCGGCGCCGCAAGATCGCGGTCGCCATACCGATCTGCCTGTCGCGGTATCCATTCCGATCTGCCTGTCGCGGTCGCCATACCTCCGTACCCCGCGCGTCTGAGATCGCAAGCATCACCGAGCTACGTCGCGACACCGGCCTCCTCCATCGAGATGAGCGCCACCGTGACCACCAGCAATGCAGCGCCATCACCACCACGATGGGCTTGCACCATCGTGCCCACCGGTGAGATCGATGCCTGGTGATGGGTCTGCTCCGATAGCGACGGTGGGTGGGCCGATCTGTGGAAGAGAGCAGTTGCGGTTGTGATGTCGCCGGCCATGGGCGGGTTGATCGATGGGGATGTACATTGGTGTTTGGTTGGTGGCAATCGCCGGTGAAGAATAGCAGTGGCCGTTGTTGGCCATCTGCCCTAGCCGAAAATGGTGTAAGGCGTCGAGCAGGAGATTGGTGCCTACCGTGGTGGCTTGTTGTTGGGTCATGGTGGTCTGATCAGTTGAGTTTGTGGCCGGCGGTGGTGGGAAGGGGGGCTGCCGGCGGCATGGGGCGGCGGAGGGAGGCTGCCGGCGGTGACTTCAGATTTAGGGTTTAGGGTTTAAATTGTGGAGAGAGAAAATTATACATTTTGTGACGATATACTGTACAGGGGTAGTATTGCCATTTTTAAAATACGTAATGACGAAAATTATACTTTTTGGACGGAATACTGACGGTTGGATAAAAGTGTTACTTTTTTTAACGTTTTTGGTCACGTATGTTACATTGTGAAACTTTGTGTCATCGCGTGTAATTACCCCCAAACCTCAGGGACATGGGTGTAATTAGCCCTTTTAAGTATTCCGATGTTATTTCTGGCCTAAAAAGTATTTTATAAAATTTTCGTCCGAAAATTCCGAACCGGTGTCCGGACTGAGCGCAAAAAGGCCAGTTTCACGAAAAATACTTATCTGACTCAGAATGGCACGAAATTTTAGATACTGAATCATATCTATAAAATAGGGCTTCCATAAAGTTTTCAGGTTAAAATAACTGGGTTTGATATGCTAAATAAATCGATAAAGTTCTTCAATCAGTACCCTAATTTAGGGCCCTTCGCGAACTCCAAAAATTCCCAACATTTTCCAGAGTGTACATCTCGAAAAAATACCTGGGGTTACTATTTTGGACTTTGCCAAATTTTGGTCCAAACTATTTATAAAAATTCATTGAAAAACTGTCCAAATAGTGTTCCACCTTTAGTGACACTTACGATCACTATTCACGATCAAAACACCTACTATTTCACCTTAAATGCACACACTTCGTCTTCTTCCTCACGACTACACACACACAACTCACCGACACACTCCTTTCACCCACAGCTACCCTTTCCAGTGTTCCCAAAACCTTTACCCGAATGAATTTACACCTTAATACTCACATTAACATTCAATTAATCACACCCTCACACACCCCATCATCCACCGGAAACATGAATGAACACACACACACTGAAGCACACTCAGAACCCACACACTGCACATACGAAAACGTGCACCAACCTCATCCAATATTCATCCTATACGCAGTTGGACACGCCATATCCCTCCCTAGCCACACAATTAAATCATCCAACACCCATATATGTACCGATTTCATACATATATATACACACTCACACACCCGTAGCACACACAATCAAGAACACACACACGGCCCTCACAATTTCGCAAAACTAAATCACAAACTACTTTGAAGACCACGAATGAAAGGAATACCTTCGGAAGTTTCAACTAATTCCTCTCCCTCTTCTACTGATTCCCTCTGCTCTGTTTTTCTTGTTCTTCTTCTTTGTTTCGGTTCTTGTTCTTCTTCCTTTCCCGAAAGGGAAAGGTTTCCCCTTTTGGGATTTTTTCGTTTTTTTTTTTGATTTAGGATAAAATCAAACTCAAACTCACATAATGAATAAAAAAAACAATTCCAACAGGTATTCATCCTAGGAGGTGGCACTCCCACAATTTTCCTTAAAATTTCAAATTAACCCCCAAGATTTTCCAAAATTATGAAATGCCCCCAAATTTTCAAAATTTATATTTTTGCCCTAAAAATTCTGTTAAGCTTCCACAAGCTTCTAATACCTAAGTATTGCTCAAAATTAGCGCCCGTTTATTTTTCGGAGCCTGAATGATTATTTTAATCAGCTCCCGAAGTTTGGAATATTACAGCAGTAGGCATTTGGTTTGCTGTGGTGGTCAGGTTTCAATCGGAAGCCGCGATGGAGTTGATTTTGACAGAAGTCCAGGTGTTGGGCCTTTTTTGAGGTGACTCGATGATAGTGAGGGTGGTTGGTAGTGGGGCACGATGGGAGGGGGGTAAATTGCAAGTGTTGATGGACCTTTGTGTGTTTGGTTACGATTGCGTTGGCTAGGCGGTGCAAATGGTGGCTGTCACACGAGGGTGTTGTGTTTGGGAGGTTTATTCAGACCCTGATGTTCATGTTGCAAAGCGAACAGAAAAAAAAAACCTTAAAACTCACCACAAAACTAGGTAATTTCATGGTCTTACCTAGAGGTGTCAAATGGGCCGGGCTTGGGCCGGCCCAGCCCAAGCCTATCGGGCCTCTAGCAAATCGGGCGGGGGCTACCAAACGGGCCGGGCAGGGCCTAATTCTGGGGATATCTGGGCCCGGTCCAAGCCCAGGCCCTAGGCCCAACATTTAGGGCCTGGCTTGGGCCAGGCCCAGGCCCAAAATTTTTTTAAATTTTTTTTTGGCATTTTCTTGTTATTCAAGGTAAAGGTTTTAATTATGTTAATTTGTTGTTATTGTTTAAGCAAATTGTACTATAGGAAAAGATTAGTAGATTGCACCATCTAAGTCAAACTAATGTTCAAAATACATTGTACATCACCGAACATAATAATAACGTTATAATAAGAAGTCATATTGAAAATGCATGTAGCCAAAGTTTGAAACTTTAAAGCATGTTCAGAGCATCCTGGTCCAAACCTTCATAGAGCACTCAACAAATCCAGTCACTTTTCACTGCAAAAAGTCATGAAGAAAACAACAAATTAAAATCGATAGATACAAGCTGCCTAAAATCAGCCACTTGCTCCAGTTAGTCCACTTGATCAAACTGTTGTATTGACTGCCAAATCTTGCTGACAATTGTCAACCTTTTAGATATTACAAATAGTCCTATATTTGGCCAATTCTTTAGATTTTTGGCCTTGTCTGATGCTCCGTAATCTTCTTCTTTTTTAGACTTTGGGCTGAAAATTAAGCAGACAAGTAAGCTGTTAAACGATGATGGTAGTAGACCTCTTTGGGTTGGTTTCCTTGCTTCAATGAAGCCAGTTTCAGTTGAATCAACCAAGTGTTTTTACATTTTGTTCTAGCTATTTCATCTTCAACACCTAAACGTGAGCAAATAATGAATAAGCAAGTATCGAACCTTTGTGATTATGATTGTTGATATTGTGAGATCAGTTTAAGCTGAATTTTTCATGTTTATTGGATTGCTTTTGATGAACACTGATGTGTAAAATAAAAATAAAAAACCCACATAAGAACAAAATTTGCGTAAAAAAATAAAAAGAGAAGGAGAATTGCAAACCAGTTTTAAATGAATAGGGCCTGAACCGGGCCAAACCCGGGCCAGAACCGGGCCGGGCCTGACTCGGGCTTTTTCGGGCCTAGCCCGGGCTGTTTTCTGAAAAATGCAGGCCTGACCCAAGTCCTAAGCCCTAAAAGGCCGGGCCAGCACTGTTCATGAATGGGGCCGGACCAGTCCAGGCCAAAAATGGGTCGGGTCGGGCTAGCCCGCAGGCCGCCCGGCTCATTTAACAACTCTAGTCTTACCACACTCCTACTTCAATAGCTCTTACAACAAAATACACACTCAAACACATCCCTTGACAAATTGTTGGGCATGCACGTGTGTTCCAAAATTAGAGTTCATATATCATAACAGTTCAGTCCCATCACTGGACCACCTACTTGCTGGGATCCGTCACTGTCTTGATGGTTGAGTAATTCTTTGATGGGTGGAATCAAAAAGCTTGACACATTAGGCATTTTTGGCTCTGCCAAGTACGTTAAAGATTCTTCCAAGATAAATCAAACAAAAGTGATGGTGGGAGACCGGCAACTTCGCTTTCATTCTTTAAATAAAAACTCAAACTTTGATTAATAATGACATTAGGGGCTATGGAGTTGTGGCAAGACATATTGTCCCTCATGTGACATTACATCACACTCAAGAATTTAATTATCTTGACCGTTCAATGGCTATAATTCTTTTGATTTTCTGTAAAATGAGCGTGAGATCTTATTTATGTTGACTATCATACTTTATATGTTGTATGATCTCTGTTAAGTTATGAGTGACTTAAAAGTTTAAGTTATTAGAGATGGACTTAATAATATTATCATGTTTCATACTCTCCCTTACGTATAAGCCCTCGATTGTAAGTGGAGAGAAATATCAAATTTCACGCGCACAAAGTGCATAAATAAATAGAGTGCAATTGGACTTGAATAAAAAGGGATCAAATATACAAGCGAGAAAGAAGAAGCTCCAAACCTTATCAAATTAGAGCTCTAATACCATGTTAAAGAATGAACTCAACAATGTTATTATACTTAATAATCTCACAGTTCACTAGTCTCATATCAGTTCATTACTAGTACATTACAAGTAACAAGTGAATGGCTAGTGTTCCTCTTTTGAGTGAAAAAAAAAGGTGACCCAAAAGGTCTCAGGACCCGAAAATGATTGCTAGTGACAAATAAACTATTAGATAATAGACCCAACACTGTTATTTTGCTTAACAATCTCATTACTCATTAGGCTGAGATCGGTTCATCGCTAGTACATCGCAAATAGCGGGTGTTCCTCTTTGGACTGAGAAAAAGACGGAAAGGCGACACAAAAGGGATGGCATAGAGAAATTCCTTTAAGAAAAGAAGCATCTTATACGGTATCAATCACATAGCTGGTACATAAAGAATAAACATCTTTACTCAATATTGTTCTCATATCCTCTTGTTTTCTGTTCTATTCGAATATGAACTCATGCTATTATCCAATGTTACAAGATTTCATCATTTTTCGTAAAATTATTTACATAAACAACCGCTAGGCATTCTTAATGAATCCGATAAGCTAGAATAATAGTCTATACATGCATTGATGGCCATCGACTCAACTGGTGTGACAAAAAACTTGAACATTTCTGCATAATTCCGTGTCAAGTTGACCATGAACTAGAAAACTTGAGGGACCGCTAAGAACAGTGGGCTGGATCCGGAACAGGCAGCAGCAGGATAAAAAGGCCAGGTGAAGTGTCTTTCGACACAACCATACCTCTTTTTTGGGTGCTGCTTAAACCAAAAATAACTAACGATGACAATAAATATCCCAAAATGGTGAAGATAACCAAGAAAAAAAATTACACACCACTGATCTATTTACTGCGGTTTCAGCCGTGTCCTCCTTTCTGACAGATGAAGGGGCAACCCTGAAATGGTACGAGTTGTGGCATTAAGCATATAGAAGGTATGGTGAAGCAAAATCACGAATCTGAAGTAGCAAACTCCGAATTAAAAAAAAAAACAGAACAAAAACAAAGAGTACGACTAAGATGGGGTTTACGTTATTCAACCGCCTACGACAAGAAAGGAGCGGAATTAACTAATTCAAGCAGCCTGCACAAAAAAAAGCTGAGATACTGGGAAAAAAAGGCCTAAATATCCTTATATACGAAGTGTAGGGGAAAAGCAAAAAAGTGAGCAAAAAAATTAGCCTTGTTCATCATCCCATGTTACTCATACACAAAAATGTGCCGGGTGGATTTAATACATCAAACAAGTTGAATTGGACAGCCTAGACATTACTTTCAACAGACGTAGTGATGTTTCTCATATCATCTATGCTTTTGAATTGGATAAATCTCAAGAACAGAAGGTCTGCTGAAGGGTGGGTGAGATGAGATTATTTAGCACCCTATTACAAAGCTACAATTTCAGGAAAAATTAAGTCCCATGAAGAATACTACAAGAGTAGAAGAACCTGTGACTAAAAGGTATTTTCCTCATTTTAAGAAAATTTACTCTCTATTATGTTGCATAAACGGATGACGCTGGGGTCAAAGCTAGAGGCGCTCGAAGATAGTCTGCTGTTACAACCAGCTGTGGTAGCTGAGCAAATATGGTATCATAGAGATCAAGAGGCTCTTTCAGGTGTTCTCATCCTGTTGCCTCGGATACTGGAACTAGAACGTAGTACCAGTATTACTTTTTCTGCGGCATCCAAAGAGTACCTGACATGTTCCTTGGAGTGTCAAAGAAGTGTGCAACATGGACTCGGTTCTAACTAGGTAACTGCTTACTCGCTTTGCGAAGCACATCGTTTTGAAATGCAATGATGACTTTTTCAAAGGGTTTCAAAACGAACACAGATTCAATGCCAATTTGCAGAGCACATCTGGAAGCAAGAGTAAACGTAGCATATGGGATCCTATACAGTTATTACCAAAATCTGCTCCTTCTCTGCTTGTGACCAAGATGCACTGTTTCAACTATCAACTAGGTTTGATACATTGATAATCAAATTTAACATCCCTTATCCAAATGATGGCCATATCAGTGTAATGTATCATGTATTTGATGTATCAGATTATAAAAACTCATACCCTCCACATTAAAAAAACAACTGAAATTGACAGCAAAATTGCAAAAACTGATCCCAGTGAAGCAAGTTAATTAACATATCCTACAATTTCCACAGTTCTAGATCACACCGCAGTCATATCTGAGGTCTAAAACAAGCTCGAATTCTACAATCAAGGATTTGAGAAAGCCCCAAAATCTAATCCCAAAAGACCCTGAGCAATCACGTACGAACCACTTAACGTTAAATTTCTAACCCCGGCCCCATGGAGCCCACAATGGGGTTAGCCTAGGAAGGCATGGCATGAGACTCACCCAGATGCCCTGATCCCGATATGACTAGGTGTATTATTCTATCAGTCATCCGCCGCCAATGGATGTTGCAATGCACATGAGAGCGGTACGCTGTCGGCAAACATTTTCTTACAAGATGCAAGTGCCGTGATCACGTTGTGTCACAGCAATTACTTAGGGTATGTGGGTTCAGACACCTCCCTTTGCCTCATCCATAGATATTTGGTAAGCTTATTTAGGGAGGGGAAATTTGGCCCGAATTCAATATAAAGACAATTGATGATCACAGTATGCTTAGTACCACTGTACCAGTGACCCTCAAAAAGTGAAAGTTCCGCGAGATGTAACTAGCTATACTTGCGTCCTCGGGCTACAACCACTTTGCAGCCAAATTTGTCCCTTGAGCAATTAACACTTCTAAATCAAGCATAAACCTCTAAAATGCAAAGTCTCGACATGATTCAGGGTAAACTTCTAATAACACTTCCAAGAACCCACGAAAAGTACGAAAAAATTCTGCGAAATGATCATCTTCGTTCCCCAATTCAACAGGAAGAAAAATAGAAGGTTAAAGGAGATTAACGGAATCTGGAGGTTGAGTTACCTGCGGGGCGGTGCACGAAAGAGTCTCCTCTTCTTTGGCTCAGGTTCCATAATTGAGCTCCCGTCACGAATTTCTCTTATTAGAACCCTAATTAACTGAGCTCGGCCCATTAACAACTTGGGCTCAGTTTATGATCTAAGCCCATTATGTGAAGTAATAAGCTTAGTCCGAGTTGTAAATGGGCCGAGCCCAATTTGTGATTCCATGGGTATAACGTAAACGGGCTGAGCTCTTTTAGGTTAAATGAGCTTAACTGTCTAAAGCTCATGATTGGAATAGTGTTCGTTTGTCGATGTGAGATGGGGTTGTGGAGTACGCTACAAATTATGAGCGTACTATCACGGATTCTAGACATTCTTACACCGATACGGTCGGTTAAACACTCACATTCGAGGGAAGATTTTTGGAGGTAGATTATCCAAATTGGCTCTTGCTGTTATAGCGTACACACTTGGACGAAGAGGAATAATCGAACAGAGGAATAATCGAACTTTCGAGAAATTCAAGAAGAATGTTGATGATGTAATACAATGCATGAAAACAGTTGATAAAGTTTGTGGTTCTAAGTCCCGAGAAGCTTAAGAGTTATCGGCTAAATTGGGGCATCCTTGAGGATGTCTTACATTAACCATGTTTCCAACATTTATCTTTCTCGTAAATGATTCGACTGATGCACATGGTGATTGAGCTGGGCAAACGGCCAAAGATCATAGTTCGAATGTTAACATTTTGCATGAATGCAAAGGACCTGCATCGAAAAGAAAAATGAGGCCCCAAATCCTTTTTCAGATAAAATCCTTCGATGTCTGAGCAAAGTGAAAGATGGTGCAAACTCCAGTGCATTGAGGTGTGGCATCGTACAACAGACTTGATGTATGGTCTAAAGTCAATATTCTCTTACATACTCCTGCACTAGGCGCCAACATAATGACAATGATAGTAAGCTTATTGTCACAAAACGAAGTTCTTTACTATGTCGGACCGTGCGGCACTTTTGTAGTCAACCTCTCTCTCTCTCTCTCTCTCTCACACGAGTTCACTGTCATTACAAGAACTTTCACTCTCACCACAAAAATTTGTGTTACACAGCACACGGAGTTTCACAAGTCTCTAATATATCACCCTTATGCTATGTGATACAATGCTTTTTGTCACATGGTACATAGCTCACTGACTTTAGTGCTTTATCCACGATTGATTCTTTTTTGATGCTACATCAAGAATCATTCTCTAAGAAAATATTTCACTGGATGCTAGCATGAAAGTTAGTTTTAATTTTAGCTGATATTTCAAAAAAGGAAGAAGCACCGAAGTAAAATTATCGAAGCTTTATGGTTTGATTTCTTGATCCAAAAATGCTTCACAATTTACCAAAACAGAGGTGCACGAAAATTTTCTCGCCAAGTGATATAGCACTGTGTTAAAAGATTACATAGCTCAATGATTGTAAATTGTAATACTTTGTCTGACTTCTATTTTCATTTCTCGTGCTACGTTAATTGTTAAAATTTTTTTCTTCTGAATAACGGTACGCTGACATAAAAATGTATGTTAAGTAGTCGCATCGCAGCAGACATGGACTTAGCTTCACATCACGAGATTCTCATGATTTAATCTGCTTTATAGGGAGACCCCACCAGTGATTATGTTGCTATTAATCATAATCAACAGGCATAAGATAACTATAATAGTGCTCCCACTTAGAGAATCTGGGCAATGAATCCTCACATCTCACAGCATATACTTTAATTTTTGTTAACTGATTAGACTGGACCAAAGTGGAATGATCATGGGAAACCAAGAACTCCAGCAATTATCAGGAAAAGGAAAGGTCAAGGATATTACTAGCATCGCTTTCACCTTCACTGCGGCAAATTCTTGATAGGCCTGCATGTGCCATATCCCATAAGTCAAGAGCAAGTTTGGACAGTTTGCTGTCTGTATAGGACTCAGCATTGTCCAGCCAACTATTGAGCTGGAGAGGAAGACCAAACCATGCCCAAACTTATTTTAACCCAAGATTTTTATAGCTAATTATTCATATCGAAGACTACTTTGGTCTGAGCTACATTCTTAAATCCCGACATGATGACACCTATTTGAGCTAAACCACTTAGGTCTGAGTTATAATTTGAACTAAACCATTTAGGTCGGACGAGAATCAACCCCATGTCTCTTTTTGCGACGCCAAAAAAGATTACACCTATCAAGATAACTTACAACCGATATGATTACGGATATCGTTGACATTGTGGTTGGATCCGCTTACTCAATGCATTTATGATCTTACAAGTGACACTTTGGGAATTCTATATCCAAAATATCTTCTCTCCTTTTTGGGGTATAAGGCCCTTTTCTGATCTTCAAAGGACGACTTCAACTCAAACCTCCAGCATTGTAGGTCTGAGTGATATGACCCCCCAAATCCTCCTAAATCTACCACTCATCATTCCATGATCCTAAGTTGATTTGATGGCAATATACTTTGGAGAATCATATCTTTGGATGTGGTTTCCGAATTTTCAACATGTGATGATCCTTGTTGTGCCTAATGGTGTTCTAATGGATGTTGTTGACTTGCTGGTTTGCTCAAAAGTTTCCGACCATAAGTTTATACCCAACTTATATATGATATGATTGTGGTATGTTTGAACAATGGAACTTACTATGTAGTAAATGAATGAAACGAAGTTGTACTTGTATATGCATATTATGCTGGATATCTGTCTCGGCACAGATAATACGGTGTGTAAGATGGTCTGTAATACCATCTTACCGATGGATAAAAAAAAGTTAATGTTGATGTTACTAAGGTCCTATTTGACAGAGCTTTTTTTCAGTTTTGTAAACTAAAAAAAATAAACTCATTTGGTAATCAGTTTTAGTTTTTTTTTGGTTAAAAAAATCAGTTTTTAAATTAAGGTTATTTTTTAAAAGTCCAAAAATGAGTTTTGGTTTTTATTTTGAGACCACCACAACCACCCCCCTCCCACCCCGGCAACCACCTCCCACCGCCACTATCCACCACCGCCGGCCGACAGCCACTGCCAGCGACCATCGCCGAAGAGCCGCCGGCTACTGGCAGCCATCTCCAGCGATTGCCGGTAGCCACCGCCAACGGCCATCCACCACCACCGGCAGCCATCGCCACTGCAAATCACCACAAAAAAACTCAAAATAAAAACTGAATTATCAAACACTTACTTGTTTTTGTTAATTTTTTTAAACTGTTTTTTTTTTGAAAATAAAAAAATAAAACTGAAAGTGTTGTCAAACGGAGCTTAATGTTGTACTTTCCATGCACAAAAACTGGCTTTGAGGACCATTACCCCTAATAAACTTTATTAGCTAAATAATATTCCTTTACGAGAAATATTTGTGATACATTGTTGGTATACATTATCAGAAGCGTTGTGAAGTGATCATCTTTTTTGGGTATTCTGTTGACTCTTCCTTGTTGAAAAAAAAAAGTGCTGATAACTAGGGCGGACACATGAAGTAAAATCAGAGGACCAAAAAGTCACATAAAGACTCTTTCTGAAGGTTCGAAGTTCACATAAAAAGAATAAACAAAAAAAATATATAAGATTTAGAAGTAATTCATCAAACAAAACAGGGACTTTGACTTTTCCAGCTACAAAAAGACAAATATTATAATTAGTATCACTATTAAATACGTTGTTCCCAACCCATTTTGTTCGCACCAAAGGGCCCACTAGGAATCCTGTTTTGTGGGACAAGTCGACACGGTCTACGGTCATCTTTTAAGCGCGTTCAACCAGTCAAAATACGCACGCCCAAGTCATGTGCGTTCTTCGCTTCGTGCGCGATTTTGGGAGCCATTTTTTACTTCGGCGCAACTCATGGTAACGGGCACGTCGCGCCTCGACCACCCAACTCATTATTCCTCCAAAACATCGACCGTCGGTGTTCCTTGGGGCTTACCCAAGGGGTCTGCCTCAGCCTTCCCTTAGGGGTTAGCCTCGGCCTTTGCCATTTTCATTTATCTTCGAGGGGCCGTGCGTCTCTGCAATACTCACCATCACCCGCGCGTCGGCTCCACGACGTTCGTCGCCCGAAGCCACGCACCAACTCTTCATCAACCATGACCATATTCTATCTTAGCAACTCCCATTGTCTGTGACCGTGTGTTGTCTCCGTGATGCATGCCATCGCCCCATGTGGCATCTCTGCTACACCCATCGCTCGCGCATCGGCTCTGAGATGCCCTTCGCCCACGGTTGCATGCCATCACCGATGAATCCTTTGCCGGTGGCAGCGTACTCCCACTTTTAACTTTATCATCATTAGAGATTGCATTCGCCATTTTTGTACAACATTAATACTCAGCTCGCGCCTGTGCGGTGATTCTGCGATAGAAGTTGCTCGAGCCCATGCGCTTCTCATGCGTCAAGTGCCCCCGGCACGACATCCACTTCTATGACATGTGCCCTTGGCACCAGTATTTGTCTCGTGTCATTGGTATCGCTCCCATACACTTCAATCATATCTCGTGTCGTTGGCACCATGCCCATGAGCCATAATCATGTCTCGTGTCGTTGGCACTGCGCCCATGCGCCACAATCATGTTACAAGCCCCTGGGCACCACACTTTTTCACCACACCATGCGCCCTCACCGTGGACATGGAACATGGTTCGACCCACTCTCCGGAGTGTGCAGCATTCCGAGGGGCTCTGCTAGTAGTGCTCCGGCATGAGAAACCTTCGCAGCAGGATAGGCTCGCTACCATAGAAGTTATCGCCACCTAGGGTGACTTATATGACACTAGGCACGTCTGAGCTGCGGCCACTTCCACTCGTGTTGCCGGCAATCATCGGCCCCCCCAGGTCATTTCGAGATAGAAGCAGGTCTTTAGAAAGCATCGCGCTTAGTCTGTCCGAAAGTTGGGCACATGGACCTTCCCTCACCGCTGTCAGGTTCTCCCCGCATCTCTCGATGCACCCATGTGGGATTCAGAAAGGGGCTTGGACCGGTGGTTAGGGCAATGGGCTTATTTTGATCATGTTGACGCCGTGTGATCAGTCTTTCCAGACAGGTAGAGCAACGCTGTGTGGGGCAGACAGCTCGAATATGGGAACCGACAATCCAACGGAGCACTAGTATTTTTGAACCCCCTAGTGACATGTCACTCCCAGGGGATGACACGTGGTAATTAATGACACATGCATACTTTTGTGTATAAATAAAGAACTTTGGAATTCATTTAGAGAACTTTTTCTCATTCTCACAAAAACTACTTTCTCACTCTAGAACTCAAGAGCTCTTGAATTCCTAAAAAGAATTGGACATAATCTTGAACATAACATTGGTGCATAACATTGGATCGTAGCGTTGGACCCTGACTCGGACCTCAACTTGGACTATCGATTGTCGGCCATGCTCGTCTCTGCCTCGCTCCACAGTACTGCCACTCCTCACGGCCTGTCTGGAAAGTCTTGCTCTCTGCCCTTACTCCACCCTCACTACATCTCACTTTGTACATCTGGCAGCTGACTCGAACTGTATCCTTTGTGGCACCTCCATGTAGGTACGAACCCACTTCCTTGGCATCATACGCTAAATGCAAAATAAATTTTCCATTTACATACTAATTATATAATTTGTTATAGATAATAATTTATGAACCTGGTAAAGTTAATAAGCAAAAAATTACTTATCTTGCATAAAAGAAACTTAACTCTTACATGTAAAAACTTAACTCTTACATGTAAATATTTATTACTAATGCGATTATTGAATTAGATGAGGACAATACTGCATTTATATTAATCGCCAATAAGAATTTAAATTTAAAAAAAGATGTAACCTTATTCTATTCTTATTACTTTGTTATCTGGAGATTCAAAATTTAAAATTTGAAAGAATGAAGATAGAGTAAGGGAAAGAGAAACAAAAAGATTATGATGGTCGGAGGCACGAAATGTCAAAAGACACAATAAACAGAAACCCTAATACATTGATATTATGATATAGTGGTATTTTATAAATATTTTTAATATGATTATCCATTGTTTGAAAAACTAAAGAAAAAATTTCAAAAATTTAGGGGGTGACAGTCGTCCCCCCCCCCCCAACCCCCCACCCTCGCGGTCATGTTTGAGGTCCGTCCCTAGGTAATAATATGTGGTGTTTCAATAAATATACGGCTATACTATGTCTCCATGTCACGAGATAACTTAACATGCAACATTACAACAAATTATTCCTGTGCCTCTCCATGCCATGAGATAATTTCTTTATGGATATGGATCAAAATGACGTAGCTATGAGAAAGGTAGATGTATTGTTATTTCATAAAGAACTTCATAATGGATATGGACCAAAATGACGTAGTTTCGAAAACTTTTATTATCTTTTTTCCTTGCCACCGCCAACACTACCACTTCCCACCATCCATTATCTTTTGCCTCCATTACCGACCGTGCACCAACACCACGATTGTTGGTCTTCACTTGCAGTCGACTGCCACATCCCGTCACCATCACCACCACACCATAGCCCTACCCACCACAACAATCTTCCACTGGTCACCCCACCCACCACAACAATCTTCCACTGGTCACCCCACCCACCATCATAGTTGCCACTACCACAACCCCCCACCACTACAACAATGAACCAGTAGTGGGATCTAACAGATCGTCAATGGGATTCAAGAACAATATCGGGGGAGTGTATTCCAATGACTAGTTGCTTTGCTGACGTGATGGTAGTGACGGATGGAGGATGGCGGTGACAACCTAGGGAGTAAGAGATAAATTAAGGTTTATAATTAGAATTGTAAATTTAAACCTAAATGAACTTTTTATTCTTAATGAATTGATGCATGGCCAGAAATAAAGGATAACTGTCCTTTTATTAGTTGCTGTAAAGAAGTTCTTCCCCCGTCCCCTCTCTCTCTCTCTCTCTCACACACACACACACACACACACACACACACACACATATATATGTACATATATGGCTCCCTATATATATATATATATATGTATGTAGACACTCACACACATATGTAGCTCAGAATGAACTAGTTCAGTATAAACTTACACTGCTATTTATACTAAAGAAGCGTAAAAAGCATATTATGATATAATATGGTATGTGTGTGCATATATATATATAGGGTCGTGATCCATTGATAGCGCTAGCAAGTTGCTAGTGCTGTTTGGCCGTCCGCTACATAATGTAGCGGACGATAATTTACTGTCCGCTACATTATGTAGGGGACGGTGAAAAAATTCGCTGTTGTGGCGCGTGATCAGGCCGTCCATTCTCGCCCGTGGACGGCCATATCGCGCTAGCAACTTGGGTTAAGTTGCTAGCGTTATCATTTTATCATCTCCCATGTATGTATGTATATATATATATATATATATATATATATATATATATATATATATATAATTTCTTAATGCTCTAGTTATTTTTTTGGCAAAAAAAAAGGGTGATAAGGTTTGTCACACCTTTCGAGCCGGGTAGGACCACATGGACGACAAAGCTCTCCCTACCAAGTTTTTAACGTAGCTGCATTCTCAGGATTCGAAACCGAGACCTCTGGTTAAGTTAAGACAGTCCCGTGCTAGCTGACTTACGCACTTGGTGGTTAATGTTCTAGTTATGGCGCAAGAAAACTTGTGGGGCATTGGTATAGAATAAAGCAACTTCTAGGAATTGACTCTAGACTTTGAAGAGTTGAAATCTTTATCTAAGGCCTTTGATCTTCGCAATCATATTAAAACCTTCCCAAAAACTCACAACATTCTTGACTTCCTGCTTAAAGATACAGCTAACACAAGTAGTTGACCATCACTGACTGGCACATAATATGCCAAGTGGGTTTGCCGCATTCTTTCGATGCAGTGACGGAAATACACAAAAAATTGCAATAAGTCGAGTTACAACAGACCCGTAAGAGACGTGAAAAATGAAGACACGCATACACGGATAATATTTCCATCTGATGTGCACCAACATAAAGAAAACATTAAAAACGAAACGAAACGAAACGAAACGAATCAAATCCACCACCATGACCCTTTTCACTATATTTTACAACCCACAGTTCTCATTGGACGGTTAGTGGGTTAAGCATCAGAATCAGCAGCATATAAGATTGATTCAGATGGCCTGTAAAGAGGCCAAGCTCAGGCCAGTCAGCAAACACTTGAATGAGCCAAGAAGGGTAAGCTAGGCTGGGTCGTTTGCCAAAATTGGTTAAGGGATTGAGACAAGAAATGTCTTATAAAGTTATCATATATTAGAGCATAATACGTCCATGTGCAGGAAATTGCGCCCCACGTGGGATGTGGCAATGCGTGTGGGTCTCTTCCAAGTGGTTGTGTTCTTCCCTTCTTTAATAAATTTGGTAGATTAGTGATGGAATTAGTTTTTTTTTGTGTCAACACCATGCACACTGACAATGTCACAAAAGGTGACAGCCAGAGAATTGAAAGAAAGCAACATGATAGTCAGTCCCATACACAAAGGAGACATCCTATTATGGACGTGCCGGAACAATAACGTTGGTTTGTGTCCGCAGATGTGAATCAGACACAAATATTCAAACTGAGTCATCGAGTTACGACATGTTTCACTCTCCATCAGGAAGCGAAAAAAAAAGAAGATGATTTTTTGACAAGAAGAACATGCCAATAACAGATAACATGTTAAGTTGTCATTGTCTGGCGACGGACCTAACAATACAACTACATGACTGATGATGTATAATGAGTCATGTACATAAATGCCAAAATAAACACGTTACGTACTTGATAGTATGAAGTTTGTGGTGTTCAGGAGGGGGGCGGGGGCTGGGCTGGGTTTGAGGTGAGTTATGAATAAGTAATACAAGTTATGCTTTGCAATGTTGTACCAATCGGTACTACGTTATAACTAGCCATCCAAAAGTTTGAGGGTGACAGCATAAGGCGCCCCTCCTCGAGAGCACGCTCTAGCCACTGAATTCCGTGGAATAAGGTTCAACACTTGCTAATCGAGCATTTTAACATGTGTTCGTGGATAGGAAACAATAATTTGAGAACTCGTAAGATTTGAGAGATCGATGTTTTGGACTACAATAAACACATTTTCCCTTTTTGTATTTGAGCAAGTTTTTGCGTATTAGTTTTTAGTGGCGTAGGGGGAGGTGAGCTGTGCGTGTGAGGCAAGTAGCTGGATGTGAAACCTTCTGCATCACCATCTCACATTTCACGTGCTTGTACATGTTGTTTTCAAGAAATTCTGATTTGTTTGTGGTGATATGGGCACTCTGTTGTTTAAATGGTGTTCATACTAGGTGACTAACCAATCTAGTGTAAAGGTCGCTAGAAATTATCCTTGAGATCGACCAGCCACTTGTTGGAGTGACGTTGGAGCCAAATCACAAGGAATAAAACCTTGAAGATTTTCTAAGAGAACGACTTAGTACGATGATACATGCCGTAATCAAGTTTTTAAATAAGGTTAATGACGTGACTACTGCAGGTTTAATGACGTGACTACTGCAGGTTAAGTTCAACATTAATTTGTTCAAACTCTGTTCAGGAAGCAATCAAGTTAAATCGAGATGAAACTCAACCAATATAATGATGTGATTACTGCAAATCAAGTTTGACTTTGATTTGTTTACGCTTTGTTCATGAAGCAGTCAAGTTAAATCAAGATGGAACTGAACTTGTTAAAGAGAACGATAATTATTATAAGCCAAGCTCAAAGTAACCTATTCTAGTCTTCGCATCAAGCACACTTTGTCATTAGATTTGTGCCCTTGTTTTGTGTAGTGCGGTGTGTGCTCGTGCCTTTTTTGTTACCTTTTGTGCTTCCAAGGTGATGCACGCAGCTTTTGGACAGAAGGGAAGGTACTAACTGGTACTAAATACTACTCAAACCATCGCAAAAGAGAAGTCATGGAAAAGTGCCTAAGTTAATGGTTCTGGGTTTTGACACGTGCCCTAATGGGGGGGGGGGGGGGGGGGATTTTTTGCTTTTTTGAGTAAGTGAAATTCTCCTCTACTCTCAGCTCTAAAGCAATTCTACGTATTGGCACTGATAATATTTTGATGCTATCGTTAAAATTTATAGTGACGATCTTTGTCACTAAAATATATTTCTAGCAATATTTTTCAATTACGACAGAGAGTCCCAATCTTCTTAAGAACAATCAAAAGTTTAAAGCCAAACAGTTTGTTTACTTACGATAAAGTGGTGCACTTATTAGGTGACTAATCAATCATGGGTAGCTCAACCGATAATTAATGTCGTGAGAAATTATCCTCGAGACCAACCACTTGTTCAAGTGACTTTGGAGCAGATCATGAGGAATGAAACCTTAAAGAATTTTTCAGGCACTGACTTTATACGATGAAAGTAATACTTGCTACAATAGGTCGATAAATATGATTAACGCAGTGATTATTGTGAGTCAAGTTCGACTTTAATTCATTTAAATTTTATTCACGAAACAGTCAAGTTAAATCAAGATGGAACACAACTTGCCGAACAGAACGACGATTATTCAAAGCCAAGTGGAAAGGAGCTCAAAGTAACTTATTCTAGTCAGATTAGGGACACTTTGTCCTTAGATTTGTGCGATTGTTTTGTTAGTGCGCTTTGTGCTTGTACCTTTTTGTGCTTCCACAGTGATAGACACAGCTTTTGAACAAAGGGGAAGGAACTAAAATACTACTAAAACCCTTGTAAAACAGAAGCCATGGAAAAGTGCCCAAATTAATGTTTCTATTTTGTTTCGTCTAGGTTTTGACACGTGCCCTAAGAGGTTTTTCATTTTTCCGAGTAAGTGATATTTTACTCTACTGTAAAGCGACTTTGTTATAACATCTTTAGTAAAAAAAAAATTATCGTTTGACACATTTTGCTGCTGTTGTTAAAATTTGTAGTGATAATTATTTATTACAAAAATGCTTTTAATGATTTTATAATAGAAGGTCTTACTCTTCTTAAAACAAACGAAAGTCTAAAGCCCAACGGTTTGCTTACTTACCATTTTTCCTTTTTTTTATCTTCCCTTTTTATAATCATTAATTTCAAACACGATTTTATCTTTGTTGAGACTCACCCACGCGATTTGGCTTGCAAATGTGTCTAAATTTGTTTTTCAAACAACATACAAATGTCTTAACGACATAGAGCAATATTGAATAATATGATCATTTGATTCGTAAAATAGTACATAGACACCTTAATACACATTTTCTTGTTTTTCGAGAAAAAAAGAAAACAAGAAAATGATATTGAACCTATGGCTAATCAGCCCTCAACACTTTTCAGGTTGAAGACCACCAAAAGAAACCACTTTGGTTTATTGAAATCAGTTCTTTTCCCTTTACTCTTTGTTGACAGTGGTTGAACTCTTTAGTCCATGTAAAGTTTCGATCTCAAAAGTATCACTTGTTGGTTGCTGCTATATTTTAACCAATAATATCTTGAAAAAAAAAGAAAGCCAATAGAAAAGTATTTAGAATGATTGTTAATATTATCTAACGCATTTATGTATGATGCAGTATCAAATGACAAATAATGCATAAAGGACCCCGTTTTCTTTAATACGGTTGGGGAGCGAAAATTTAATTATTTTCAATTTCTTATTTTTGATTTATTCGACCCCAATGATTTTGAGAGAGAATTGGGGTGGGGGGCAAGACTTTGAGTCAACCAAGTTGAAGCATGCACTTTGACATGAGCAAGTAGTCACATGAAAATTGGTTGATTTATATTAATTCTACATATGATGTCTAAATCAATTCTTTAGTCAGAATGTTATTAGAATAGCAACATAAATTGTGATAGTTTGATTTTCAAATGTATTCTATTAGTTTGACTGGAGAAATCAAGAACATTGGCAAGGCATACATACCTGCAGGACCAGTGTGTTTCCCCTTGAATAAACATCTAGAATGGCACAGTTTGCTACTTTATTTGTTCTACTTTTATATGCCCTTCTTATTCTTCTATTTTCTTTCCAGCCTGCTTCATCTTTTGTTCTTAGAAAAAGTTTCACAGTCAACTATGCCTGATTATCGCACGCAGAAAAAAAAGAAAAGAAAAGAAAAATGGAACACAATTTTTGTCAAATGTGTTCTAGGATGGCTTATAAGTTTAAACTCTGATCTTTGGTTTTCAGATAAATAACGATCTTATTGCTCAATCAAGCGGGATTTACAAATTTGATAGTGGATGGCATCAAATAACGATGAACGTCTTCCATCCGTGACTCAAATGCTTCTGCAAATCTGGCATTTCTGGCCAATTTAGCTCCACAAGACATTTCCTGCACGTTGCGCTAATCAAGACTTGACATTATCTAAACTTAGTGTCCTCCTTGTGTCATGCATTATACTTCTAAGTGGGGTTTTAACAGTGATCTACACCTCATTTTATGTTATTTTTTTCTGTGATACCATTTTGCACTAGATACCCAAATAAAGGGACAACTAATTTCTCTTCTTGTTTGGTATGTATTGTTAGGCAGTGGTGTAACATCAGGGTTAGGCAGTCTTTCAATGGACTTTTTCAGCTATAAAGAGGTAGTTTCTGTACTGGATATAACTCTGAATGCCAGGAAGCATATCCTTCCTAAGACATTAAATCTGAAGTTTGGTACTGTCATGGTTACAATACACAGCCACTGTGAGAGAACAGGTTATGGAGGTCATCAACTTTCTCAAGACACTTCTACATGTTTACATCAAAGTTGTTCTTAATTTATTTCAAATATTGTACATGACTCAGTATAATTGGCCGCCTTTAAGCACCTTCAAGCTTCCTTGCATAATTGTCAAGTGGAACATTATTTTGATCCAAAATTGGCCGCTGCATAGTAGATTATGGTACAAAACACATTGAGCGCGAAACATTTGTGCTTTAGCTAGTACCGCTATATTATTTATTCAAATTAAAAGCCTCATATTTAGACTCAAAACAAGCTAGCTAACAGGTTACACAACGCCGTCCCCATCCCCTCCCCCTTCTCCTGCCCCCACGCACCCACACAATCATATGAACACGCAGACGTACAAATATCATTTGTACAATGTCTTTATTCTCTTTATTCTCACCGAGTACCAGTATAAATTAATATTTTTACTTTTTTCTATTAACAAAGATCAGAATAACAAAAAAGTAGTCCTAACTCGAACATCCAGAGGTCGAATGCCGACAATTTGCAATGGAGACAAATCTATGGGTAGCTCCGGTGGGTGAAGATCCGAGTCTTGATTTGCTTTCCAAGAAAGGGCGTGAAGGGAGGACATGCCCAGAGGATTTTTTGAGATAACATTCAACACAACCGACCCTTACCAACTCATTTCAAGCAGGTTTTGGTACTAAATTAGGGACAACACTCAAGGGACTGGCCTCTGGTCTTCTCTTTTCCAACTCATACATGCAAGTAGAGATTTTACAATCAAAATCAACGGGCTATATATGTTAAAGATCTAGCTGGTTGTACTATAAATGACCTAAAAGGGAGATACCTAAGCAAAGGTATGAACTGGGTCCCTTACCCCATCACCCAGTAAGAATGAAGATACATATTCTCCTAGGGTCCTAGGGCACAGCTTTAATGGTAGTCCAACTATGTATTTCATCTTCTGTCGGAATTTGATCCCCTAGCTAGGTCTAGTATTCTACATTATCACTTCAAACCATCTTTTTTGCCTTAGGAGCTTTTTCATTTTGTAATGCTATAAGTACCTTTGTTAAGTTATACTGTATATTGCGTTGATCGAAATTAAGTTGTCCATCTGCTTCTTATACGTGGTAGGCTTATTATTATTTTTTTTAGCATAGTTTTGAGTTTGACACCCGTCTTTAACGTGATATCAGAAGTTAGTCCCACCACCTATTCTCATCCCCATGCTGTAATTCGGATTCAGACTCTTAACTCTCGTCATGAGGTCGTGATTTGGATCGAGACTTTTTATGGTCAGTTATTACCCAATTCTATCTTTCACGTGAAGCCGGGTGTTAAACTATGTCCACGTCAAGTAAAAATAAGTGATAAACCTGCATGTTTTCTTATGCCTGACGAGCTTAGGAAGAAAGATTAGTCATAAAATTATTATTGTATCCCTAATTTACTTTATTTCTGTCCACATCACCAAGGCAGAGTCATTACATTGGAGTTCTACGAATTCTATATAAAAAAAGAAAAGAAAAGTGAACATAGTCTCCTTCTTACGAGCATGCTTCTTGGTTGGCTATCAGGCTTTTAACAACTTGGATTATGTCTCTGCTTTGAAGATGAAAAATAAGAAGATTATAATTTACATGTCAATTTTTTTTAGCCTTTGAAAAGTGAAAAACTGGTGCGTAACAAATTAGGTACCAATGTTCCCTTAATTATATCTATGAATGGTACAATATGTCTAGTTTTTCCTGTACTCTTGTTCAGCATGGAAGTAGGCAAACAGTATCAATTTCTAGGATAATTTAGCGACAGTTGTTCACAACTTGCACCAGCATATGGTATAGGTAATGGGCACAAGTCAGCCATCAGACAGCATTTGCTTTGCCAACAATCTCAAATATGTCCCCAAGAAGGTTCGCCTTATCGGCTAGGCTGGGAGACAAAGGCCGCTCCTCACCAAGAAACAAATTGCAACTCTAGAAACCCCAAAGCCTGCTTCCAAATCCCAGGAAGTACAGCCCCTTTACCCTTCAATAAATTAATGGAATTGACAAAATATATTTAGGGGTCTGACTCTCTGCTCTCAAATTAAGAAAATATTAATCTCAAGGGATGAGAGAAGTGACAAAGGCATTGAGGGATGACCACAGTTCCTAGTTAGAATCTCCATATCAACGAGCCACACATATAAAATGCAATTCTGACCAAAAGCCAAAAAAAATAAAGAAAGTGTTGCTAAAGAAATTGAAAAGCAAGATATTCATCGCTAGGTTAAACTTCTATTGACGAACGTGGGAGGGTCTTTTACCGAGCTTTTAGTGATGAATGTGGGAGGGTCTTTCACCGAATGAAGAGCATTATACATTATGAGGAGGAAGAGGCTAACGCTACATTTTGTTATGTGAAAGAATCTCACGCCACCAATGCTGCCACAATCGCGATTACAATCAACCTAGTTTGGCAATAAAACATTACACAATACATAAATAAATGTATAAATTATGATAAAATTGACAAATTTGTAAAATAGAATAAATTTTAATACATCTCTTTTCGGTTTACCAAATAAATTAGCTTATTTTCAGTACTTAAAGTCAGGAGAGTTTGAGATCTGCCCTCGAACTCTAGAGAATATTGTAGTACTTTTAAACTGGACTGAGTCTTTACTTCGTGGTATCCACTTTTCATCCCATCATCTAGATTTTTAATCTTGCTCACAATCACCATAAGCGAAGATGGTTAATCTGAGTTTATATAGTAACGCATTATATTCACATAGAACCTATAATAAAAATATATATATATATATATATATATATATATATATATATATAAGTATTCTAATACATTAATACATTCAGACTCCGTGACGAGCCTTTGGGTGCACAACCAAAAGTCCTCGGCTGATAACGTCAAGCTCCTGCATGGGCAAAAAATAAAACCAAAGATCAAGTTGGGACCAATTTTTTCTCCCCTTTCATCAATCAAAAAACAAAAATATTGGTTTTGATATTTTGTTTTTGACTCGGGTGTCGACCAAAATGACGCGCCGAGGACTTCTGGAGGGCCAGAGCTGAGAGGGCTTCGCAGCATTTTTGGAGTTAAAATGACCAGTTCCGGTTAGAAAATGGTTTTGCTGACGTGTAAGGCTCAACAAGTTGCCCAATCAGATTACTCAGACTGTCTAGCTCGACCCCACCACCCTAGCTGCCACTCATTTGTCGCTAAATAATGCTGCTCACGATGAATTCTGGGAACTAATAATACAACTATGTTAAAGATAGATCAATATATTGGCTTAGCGAATTGTGTCTGAAACAGTGATAATAAAGTATCAACGGGTATTTGCAATATGCGTCACAGAAAATGAAAATGTCATTTTTACCTTTTCGTATGCATTTTTATTTTATAATTGTCACTAAAAAAGTTAAGAAGGACATCTTGCTTTTGTTAACTTCGGAGCGAGCTTTCAACTTTAGAGGTAGAGAGTGAACCTCTAGTGGCAAATAAGAGGATGTATTAGCATATTAATGGTGAAAATTGTCTCTCCTTAAAAAAAAAATATGACTATGGAAGTAACCAATCTGCTAGAATAATGTCCAATAACTCTACAAGTACTTTAGCGACGAGCGTAAGTATTTTAGCAATAAATAAGAGAGTGCATTCGCATATTAGAGAATAAAACAGTCTTTGCCTTTTAAAAATACCACGAGTGGCAAAGCTAAAAAGCGCGCTAGGCCTCTCCAAAGATCCAAAATATTGCTTTATAAGAGAGAGTTTTATCAATTTCCATGTGTAAGGAATTGGAGAAATTTACACTTGAAATCCGAACTACCGTGTGTGTGTGTGTGTGTGTTTTTTTTTTCCCTTTTATCTATTTCCTTTTTCCTTGTGTGATTTCAATTGTTACCCATTTTCACATTAGCTCAACTTCGTTGCTAAATATTTTTACAAGCATTTCGTTTTAGCACTTTAGCGACAACTATAAGGTCATCAACGACTTTTGTTACTCGTTTGCCCCAGCACAGATGAAAGCAAAAATTGGTCCTTTTATAATCTATGTTGAAGTGCACACTTCTACACTTCTATTCTTTTTACATCCCTTTATTCAATTTGGATGTGTTTAAATGGGATGTTTCGAAGACCAATTTTGCGCTCATCTAGCATTGTTTCACTAGGTCATTGTTGACACTCTGGAGAGCCCTTTATATAAAAGGCTGTGAAGATCGAGAGAGAAAAAAAAAAAGGATGACTTGGCCACAAACCGCCAATTTTTATTTAGCAGCGGAAATAGAAATTTGTCGAGGTTGTGAACAAAAGTAATGCTTTCCCGTAGTTGGCCACAAAGTTCAATTTTATTGTTGGCTTAAAGTGGACAAATTTACGTTAATCACACGTTTTCTTATAACGTACGGTGCTTAATTGCCCACCATAAAGCAACTGTGGCTCTACCCCTTACTATTGTTGCTAAAACTCTTTACTGACGCTTTTTATAATAGCAATAGTGGCTTCAGAGTTCCCCACATTAAAATGCTGGGCTACCATGAGGCATGTCGCGCTCCAGTTCAGGTTGTGGGAGAAAATATTGAAAACCTAGCACCACTGCACTACTTGTCTACATGCATCCTTCACACATCAAAAAAACAAACAGGGTGGGAAGGGGCCAAAAGTCTAACCCAAGCAATGGCATTGCTGTCTTTTCATCACAGGAGGGTGCTCCATGCGTAAAGGGGTGCCCCAATCACTTGCCCATTGAAGCAACATAACTGGGAGCTGTAACCTTCACGTAGCCATGGACGTGTGTTGCAGGGAAGTCACCAAACAACCAGCAAATTTCTCTCGTGAAAGACACACATTTTACATATTGGGAATCGAAGCTCCATGGATGACTGACAAAAACTGACATCTCTCCCCTCTTCAGTCCCCAAAAAAGTAAAGAAAATAATGTGAGAAACCCGAACATGAACGCCATAACAACTGTGATGAAACCCAAAAAAGGAAAAACAAAATTTATGCCCAATTTGAATATACTAAACCACCCTCCACCCCACGACCCCCCCACCTCTATTAATAGTTGCCTTCCTCTCCTTCTCTTCAAGAAAGGAAAGAGAGACAGAGAGACAGAGAGAGAGAAACAGAGAGAGAAAGAGAGTGCTCTTCATGAGAGTATCTCTGTAGAATTTGTCCAAACAGAGCAGCATATATATAGAGAACGAAACCCAAAAAGAGGAAAATAAAACGTTTCTCCTGCTTCCATCTTTCCGTCAACCATGTGCAATCCAAACAACACCATATCTGTGACTGATCGTCATCATCATCACAAGCCCAAATCCCAGCAACCACAGAAAACCCACCTCTATTTCGATCTAGTCTCGCTGCCAAACACCATAAATCCTTCGAAAACAGCCAAACAAGACCCCCAGAAGCTCCAATCCGACCTCCCAAATGCGTCGGACGTACTATCTGAAGCAAAAGCGCTCTTCAGCCTTGCCTTCCCGATAGCGCTAACTGCACTGATCCTCTACTCCCGTTCAATCCTGTCCATGCTCTTCTTAGGCCACCTGGGTGACACGGAACTCGCCGCCGGCTCGTTAGCCATGGCTTTCGCCAACATCACCGGCTACTCCGTCCTGTCCGGCTTGGCTCTGGGCATGGAGCCGCTCTGCTCCCAAGCCTTCGGCGCTCAAAGGCCGAAGCTTTTGTCACTTACCCTTCACAGGTCCGTCATTTTCCTTCTGGTTTCCTCCATGCCCATCACATTCCTCTGGCTCAACATATCCCGCATCCTCCTCTGCTTGCACCAAGAAGCCAGCATCACACGCTTGGCTCACACGTACCTCATCTTCTCGCTGCCTGACCTCATCACAAACTCCTTCGTCCACCCAATCCGCATTTACCTTCGCGCTCAAGGCATCACCCACCCGCTCACGCTAGCATCCCTCATGGGCACCATCCTTCACTTGCCCATGAATCTGTTATTGGTGTCCCACCTCCGGCTCGGCGTGGCCGGCGTCGCAGCCGCCTCAGCCGCGTCGAATTTGATAACTTTGGTGGCGCTCATTTGTTATGTATGGTCGTCCGGCTTGCACGAGCCGACCTGGACGGCTCCGAGCCTAGAGTGCTTGACCGGGTGGAAGCCGCTTGTCAAGCTAGCTGCGCCGAGCTGCGTCTCTGTTTGTCTCGAGTGGTGGTGGTACGAGATCATGATCGTTTTGTGCGGGCTGCTAGTGGACCCCACCGCCACGGTGGCGTCAATGGGTGTTTTAATTCAAACGACGGCGTTGTTATACATTTTCCCGTCATCACTTGGGTTTGCTGTGTCGACTCGGGTCGGGAACGAACTCGGGGCAAGCCGACCCAATAAGGCTCGGGTGTCTGCTGTCGTGTCAATATTTTTGGCGGGTCTAATGGGTTTATTTGCGATGGCTTTTGCATCATCGATGAGGGATAAGTGGGGGAGAATGTTTACGAGCGATGTAAAAATACTGCGGTTGACATCCGTCGCTCTGCCGGTCCTAGGGCTGTGCGAGCTCGGGAACTGTCCGCAGACGGTCGGGTGCGGTGTGGTCCGCGGGACAGCCCGCCCGACCACTGCGGCTAACGTGAACCTTGGAGCATTCTACATCGTGGGCATGCCCGTGGCGGTTGGGCTCGGATTTTATCTCAGGGTTGGGTTCTGTGGGCTTTGGCTCGGGCTGCTCTCAGCCCAGGTTTGTTGTGCTGGGCTGATGTTGTATGTTGTTGGGACCACGGATTGGGACTACCAAGCCATGAAAGCACAGATGCTAACATGCACGGGAAGTGGAGAAAATGCAGAAGCACGTGATCGCGACGGCGAAAACGAGCCGTTGATTTGCATAATGGTGACCTCATCATGATAGACCAATTGACTAAAATAGGAACCATCTGATGTAATTCTTAAATTTTTGTGATTTCTCTCTCTATTTTTTTGCCATTTTAGTGGAGCTTGATTGTGAATTCTTATTTTTTGGTTGGGGAAGTTCAACGGGTCTCGGTAAAGATGATAAATGAGAAATTTTGGTTTCTTTCCCAATTTTCAGTACCGTTTAAATTGAATCTTTTACGTGTTGCACACTACGTAATTGATGGTGTAACGAAAAATTTAGTTATTTGTTAACCTAACATCGGGCACGTCTGTCCATTCAAACATGTTTTGTTCTTCAATTTGTTATGTTTCCCCATCTATGGTCAACTAGTCTTCGCTTATGAGATATAAATTTTACATCGAGAAAATACAAACTAATTCTTCACTATGTAAGTTCGTGGGCCTCTCCGCAAGTTGTTGATTGATTTTTATTTAACGCTTTAACAGAAAATGAACCACCTTAATGTCATGAAGCGTGACCTTTGGGTTTAGCTTAGTGGACACTAACAACAATCATTCAACTTTGTCGAGGTATGTCTCAAGATCAACTATTAACAAAGTTATTGGGCCTAATATGGTTCACCAATGTAGTTAAGATAACAAACAATTGTATAGACTATAATTTACGAGATGCAAGCTGGTAAAAATATAAAAGAACTTTATTTTCACATCGTTTTCCTTTGTACTTAGTAACCAAGCAATTGTTTTGTCTCAACCCATTTCAATTTTGTCACTCTAGTTTCATCACCCCACTCTCACTCACGAAGATACAATCTTGGGTTAGATCCAGCGGGTAGCTATATCAATCAGTTCGACTCCCTCAAGGAATATTTGAAGGTTAACTATTTAGAGTTATTGGACCTACTAGGGCTCACGAATGTTAGAAAATACTTCGTATCAAACAGTCGTGTTAACTGTTATTTACAAGATGTGAACCCGGTAAAGTACATATAAAATCATCAAATAAAAAATTTTGCTACTATCCCTATTGAAAGAATATTCCTCATATTCCTTATATAACGACAATCAATCGTTTCTAAATGTCTTTAGCGACGTTTATTTAGTGACCCTAAAAAAGTGTTATTACTATTTGTTGCTAGAAGTGTTAATTAGAAGAAAATTCCCTAAAAATATTTCGCGACTATTACTTATCACTAAACACGGCATTGGAAGAAAATTTTTACAATTCAGATAGGAGCCAAAGTTTCTTCTTCTACTAAACAAGCAACAGTTTTCTCTCATAACCCATTTCAATTTCGCTACTACTTTCTTGTACTTTCATCCCCCATTACTCCCCCCACACCCACTTCTACATGGTAATAAAAAGCCTAACCCGACTTTCGGAACATGTATTTTTCATGTGATAAGAAGAACCCCATTATCAATAGCTAATTCTGTACACGTAGTACGTATCGTAATATTGAAGTTACCCTATAGGTCATCATTTTTCCATTTTTCTTTTGGAGTTTTTCACTTGAAGTTGGTACCTAGCTAAAGCTGGGGAGAACACTCATCTACGTGGTGTTCAATTTCCATCCTCATGATGAGGATTCCACCGGATAGGAAAACTTTTCTGCATGACGAACAGTGACCATAGGGGAAAAGGGTCATGGAAAACCAGAGTGTCATGGAAGTTTGGGGAAGGGAAACAAAATAGAGTCTTGTCTGTTTTTGAAATGGCAGAAGCTTTACGTGCTGGGTTCGCACGAGGAAGGCATCAGCCACCCGCATGTCCCATTGCAAGTGTCAAATCCAATATGTTGTTATCATCATGGGTTCCAAATTCCAGCAGCAATTCAGCCCCCTCCTTCCCAAGTCATGTTTGCAATTTCAAAAACTGAACTTTTTCCCATATATGTCTGTGCACTACTTTGACATGTATGTCTATATGCTTCCCACTCCTTGTCGATGTGATTTGACTCCAGCCCATCAAATCCATCAACTTCTGATCCAATTCAAAACTTTTGTTCACCACTTTGCTGTCATGTGCCACTTGAATTTTTCCCACATACATTTGAATCCATTAGCCATTTCAAGCCACTTGGGTTTGAGGTCGTAGTCGTAATCGAAAATTAATTCCATCTTCCTTTGTTTGACGGGTCATGCTTCCTTGCCCGCTAGCAAATCAACATTCATTGGCTGTCCAAAGGCCCTTAAGACAATCTAGAGACCTTAGTTAGACTACTTCGTAAGTAAAATATTTCGTGTTAAAAGCTTAATAAATTTGAGTGATATGTTTTATACTCGTCAAGTAGATTTATAAAAAATCTATCTAGTTCAAAGAGTTGACTATTGGGTACTATGAAGAGACTCAAGTTTTCAAACAAATTTGAAATGTGATATGCATGATGCTAGCTTTAAACAAAAATATTGTAAGACAAGCTTTCAAACAAATTTTGAATGTGATACGCATGATGCTAGCTTTAAACAAAAATATTGTAAGACAGGGAGGAGGAGAATAGGAAAGGATACAGGAGAGGTCAGCAAACTTGTCATAAACATAGGAGACTTTTGGGAGTTGCAATACTTTTTAATGTTTATTTTTAGAAATAATGGCTTCACACCTTGATCTTGTCCATGTCTTTGGCTTATTCCTACAATTATTTGAGAGGCCAAACTAATCAAGCATATGGAGGGGAAAATTGTTGACAGGAATTGTCACTACCTTACCTTTCAATTGACGAGAGGTTTTGTTGGCTTCTTCGTCAAGATATTTTGAATACGAAGAAACAATCAAGATATTTTGAATACGAAAAGACGCGAGAGAGAGAGAAGTAAGAGATTGAGGTGATACGTTCCGTATAAGGTCGTAAGTTTAAGTCTCGTTGTGATGAAAGAAAACATCAATTATGATACGATGTTCCTAACTTGGTACAGATGTTACCAAACAAGTCATGTATACTTATAACCATGATATAAAGCATGCATGAGCATGTTTCAAATACCTATGGTTGATATATACAGCATAATATAACATAGCTTTGTAATGGGCAATATAAATGTTGTTGATCAGAGCTCAGAAGAAGCAACATTTTAGAAGACAAGCAAACAAAAAAGAATACAACCGACACTCAGTTGTGGAAGCAAAGACAGTGGAGGAGATGAATGAGATCAGCATGGATAGAGCCAGAGCATATTCATTGCATTTGAAGCTTTGGGATAATTTGGATAACTATTGCTGCAAGTTGAAAGGTTTTGGCTAGCACTTATCTCCTCATGGAACTTGTGCTATTAGAGGCTTACAGCTTCTTCATGCCAAAGAAATAAAGTCTTTTGTGTTTGATTGTAGCAAGTAACCTTAGATTAAACTTTAGTCAACTAGTGAATTCTGTTTTATGGAACAAGTGATGTCTTTCATCAAAGTATGACATTTTATAGGGTAAAATACGGTCGCCTCCCTTGAGGTTTCCGTTATATACACTTGGCTCCTTTTTCTTTATGAAAATTACTTCAACTCCTCTGTTTCAGATTTTTTATGACAACCTTACTTTGCTGTCAATATTCATAATTATTTGACAATTTTACCCCAGCGCCTTTGCTTTTTTCCTCCGTTATTCAATTCTTTTGTCCTTCACTGGTGTTTCCTTCCTTCATCAGCAGCCATAAGCCACATCCCGCCACCGCCAGCATCATGATTTCCGGCTTTTGTACACCCAATTCAAGGGCCTTTAGTGTCGTACGGATTAGAGGGTACTGGAGGACTTTGGGTGGTTGGGGTTTGAGCTGTGTAGTTAGCATGTGGCCTCCATACAAGCTATGTAGTTGGCATGTGGCCTCCATACATCATCGGTTCTTAATTAATGATGGTTAGGACAAGGAGGCCTGAAGGGATGAGGAATGAGTTTGAGATCAGATTCAGTCTTTGCTCTGCTGTACGTTTCGGATGCCAGATTTAATTGACTCTCATCCATGGGTTTTTTCAAAATTTAGGACCTTCAATTAAAGGCGGTTTATAGACGAGGGTTTGGTGGCCATATGTTATTGGTGTTCTGGTGGGCATAGAAACAACGGCGGACGCATCGTTGTGGCGAAGATGCAGCACGTCGACATAAAGGGGCTTAAAGGCCCGTATGTTTACCTTATTTTGTTTTTGTATTTAGCAATGATGATAAAAAAATGTCTTTTTTGTGTACTTTTATATTTTTTCAATTCCGTTTTAGATACAAATATTCAAACAGTACCCAAAATCATGAAAACAGTCATGTTTTCACCTTTTTCCAAAAAATGAACTCAATGTCAGAAAAAAGCAAAAAAATCCAGAAGTTGCTCCCTCCCTCTCTCTCCTCCCTTGCACCACCGTGCATCACCGCATTTGTCTAGATCCGTCACGGAACCACCGCAAAGAAAGGCACCACGGCCACCATGCCCACCACTCAACACTCAAACCTTGTATCCTCCCTAGCACCACCATGCACCACCCGCGTTTATCTATACCCGTCACTGAATCACACCACAGCCACCATGCCCACCACTCGAACCTCATCTCTTCCGGCCATTTCATCACCACATAGCCACCATAACCACTGCATCACACAGCCACCATAAACCACCCTCCAATTGCAACCCACGATGGCCGATCTAACCAGCGTAATCATTTCAAACAAAAAAAACAGAGAGAGAGGTCTGGTAGGTGAAGAGCCTCGACGTCTTTGTGTATTCTTTGCGGAATCCATGAAATACCGTCCATCTTGAAGAGATCTGGTAGGCGAAGAGCCTCGATCTAGTAGGTGAAGCCCGACCATTCATCGATTGGAATCCATCTAGCAGTCATCCTGAAGCCCGTCTGGCAGTCACCCATCTTGAAGCTCAGGCATTCATCAATTGGAATCCATGTGCAGGGCGGCGGTAAATGGGGAAGATCGTCGGAAAAGGGGCGGCAGTAGACCGGCGGTGGTAGATCTCGTTGGAAAGGGCAGAGAGTGGAAAGGGCAGAGTATGGAGGGGGAGGCGGGGGACTTTGTCAGAAATGTAGGGTAGAAAATGAAAATAAAAAATATATAAGTACACAAATCCGACAAAAAAAGTAGCTGAAATGAATTGTGAAAATAATAAAAGTACAAGAAAGAATTTTCTATCTGAATACTAAAATCTTGAAAATAAAAATATAATATAAAACGCGAAAAAGAATTGTGTAAGCGTACGGGCCTTAAGCATCTCCAAATTTTGTTTGTAGTTATTGGGATAGTCTTGTCAAAAAACCATGATCTTGTTTAGGGGCATTTCAACTAGGTTTACGAGATATACCCACGTGGCTCAATATTGTAACTTGTACAAATATTAGCTCATTAAAATACTTACAAATTGCCACGTTAATCACCCTTATTTATTCAAAGAACACATAACATGTTTCCTCGTACCATCTTCACATGAATATTCTCAAGAATGCGTTGTCAAATGCTAGATGTGAGTCACGAAACAGCATGGTTAAGGAAGCCATTGGCTGGAGTTAGCCTCATAGGCCTACAGGCTACGCACATCTGCCCCTCTGAAGAGCTGAGAGGGCATTCTTGTTCTCGCCATGAACGTAGGGGTGAAGCAAACATGGTTTTCTTTTTCTTTTTTTCATCTCATATATATATATATATATATATATATATATATATATATATATATATATATATATATATATATATATATATATATATATATATATATATAAACAACAAATGGACAACATCATTCTAGACCATCATGCTTCCCACATGTAACCCTTGTTAGAAATTCACATATTACAAGAAGTATCTGTATTGTGTGTCCTTATCTGAATTTCTCCTCTTCTATAAACTTTCTGCCGTTCTCTGAATCTCCCCACCCTCCAGCAACACCATCATCACCCACAAACCACTCCATCATTCTTGTCTTTACAACGAACAAACCTTAGCTTTAATTTCTACCTAGGAAAAGGATGTGTAGCCACATCTAAGTTGCCTGACTGCACAACGAGCTTTTTTACATCGTACTTTCTAAATGATCCTTTTGTACGTTTAAGAAATTACAACAAGTCATGCACGACAAGAAATGCTCAGATGCACAATTATAGAAAACTTATCTACAATAACCAACGACAACAGCTGATTCAGAGTAACAGTAACTTACCTGAAATTTTCTAACCATCATGTCAAGTTAGCTGTCGCTTTTTGGGTTTACGGGATTGAGTTAGAAGTTCGTTCATCCCAAGTTTTGACATTCCAAAGAGCGCGTGAAGTTTGATAAGGAAGTATGCTATAGCAATTTTTTTAAGGAAAGTATGGAATATATTGTGACAGAAGCAATGGAGAGATGAAGGGTTAGGGCATGTAGCTCTAGCCTTTGTCGACCTTTGAGCAGCAGAGAACCCAACACACTACTTGTTGAATATTCTACTACTTAGCCGCTCTGCAAGAGAAGTGTCTTCTCTGAGCTCCATGATTTGCTCCACTTAGAACCAGTTAAACTGCACACATAACTCCCTGCTTGGCACCTAGAGGAAAGAGCTGATTGTAGCATGTTGGCTAGGGCTTCATTTACTCTCCCATCATGCTCTACCCCCTCAAGGGTCGACACGCGAGGCCCCCACGCTGCCAACTGCGTATGATGAGGCCACATTGCCACAAAGCATGGTACGTGAAACGAAAACAATATATACATTCAAACATGCCTTTGTGTTCTGCGTGTGTTTCCAAATGTACAACTTGTGAGTTGTACCCGGTGATATGATAATTTAAGGGTTGCCTTGGCGTGTCTTATGGCAATAAGTCGTCTATTTATAGAGAGTGTGTTAAATCATTTTTTAAAGTATTGTATTAGAGTTTGAATTTGACAATAGCTTGTGTTAAATTCTTGTCATTTGCATATTTGGCTCCTATTTATCACGGTACAATGTGCATTCTGTTTATTTGCCTACATAGTGGCACTTGCACGTTGATTTGTCTCTCCACGTGCAACAGAAAACTTGCACATGTTAAAGTATTATTAAGTCTATTTTCAAACAGTTTAAGGTTTTAGAGTAGAGGGTAACTTAATATATCGGAACATGTGAGATAATGTTTGAGAAGGCATATCAAAGAAGATTATGGAAGTTGAAGATAAGGATTAATTTTCAATTGAGATTTTGCACTATATTGTAGTATTACTTATTTGTTATTATTTCTTTCTATATATGCTCTTCACTAGTAGTAAGTTATAATCAAGAAATAAACAATACAATTTCATTGGATTTGTGAGTTGGTATCAATCAGAGCCAAAGATTCTCCCATGGTAGTTTAGTCCATCACTCATCCGCCACGACGGCAGGCGGCTCCTCGTGGGCTTCCTTCTTTGTATACTTTTTTTTTTTTTTTAAGTTTTTCTTGTTCGATTTGCGTTCATTAAAATAATAATTTCTTGCTGCAACCTCCCTCTGGCTTCAATTATCATGGTATACGTTTCTCTAAACTTGATAGAGCAGTGTGTCATTTCACCATCAAAGATATTTTTTTCTCTTCTTTTTTTGTTTAATTTGGAGTTCCAATCTAACAAACTGTAGCAAGGATTTCATCCTACGGATAGCACAGTGTTAAGCCTCAAGGGATTCTTTAATGGTATGAATGACCTTTTCTTTCTTCAGCCTATTAAAGGCTCGAGTCTTCTTGGGTGGTTGGTCACAATGACAATAATTTTATCCTTATTTTGTACTGTATCAAAAATCAAATTATAAAGCTTTGTACCAAACCTCCATAAGTTTAAGGGAGAGTATTATGAAATCCTAGTTTATGTTTCTATAAATAGGCATGGAAGTGAAACAATAAGAATGTTTCATGGGGCTTTCTTCTTCTTCTTCTTCTTCTTCAAAGTGACATATCATCTATATGATAGACTATCACGTAATAAATTATTCTTGATAGTTAGCGCTATCATTGACATTGAGTGAAAAAAAAAAGAAGAAAGGAAATTCCAAATTACACGAGCAAAATATGCAATTGAACAACTCCCAAGAGGCATATATGTTACAAAGGTCATTAAGGGGCAGATTTGTTTCTTCATTTTTTTTTCCTTTTGGGAACAGGTGTTTGTGGGCCGTGGCACTGCGAGCCCACTTAATTAAGTTTTGGCTGGGGACCAACGGAGGCTAAAGCAAACCCAAGCAAGCCCAATGAGATTATCTTCTGTTTTATGTCCCTACGCCCCTAATAAAAGAGAGTGATCCTTGCTAGCATTTGCTGCAAATACAAGAGATAATTGCATAAAATATCCCTGTGATTTGATGTGGTTGTAAAAAGACCCTTATTGTTACAAAAATTGCAAAAAGACACTGAGGATTGTAAAAGTGTTGCACCGTGAAATTTCCATAACGGAATAGTAAAAATGTCTAAATTGCCCCTTATATAAATGAAAATGGCATGCCTTTTCACTTCCCTTCTCTGGAATGGCCACGAGGATTCTCTTTCTTCACGAGATCCCTTAGATCTAGAATAAATGCACGAAGACCAGCTGCCATGGATCAATGGCACACTTACGGCGGAGCAAGTGGGGATCGATGGGGCTGGCGACGGTGCACGATGTTGATTTTTTACCTGAACTGCACAAACTTAGATCTAGGGTTTCAATCGCAATTAGATTTTAGTTTGTGCGATTAGGGTTCGAATTATTGGTGGCCGCAACGGGATTAGTGTTCTATCTAAGTTTGGGGGTTCGGTTAGAGTTCTATTTAAGTTTAGGGGTTCGATTAGGGTTTGAATTGTTGTACGATTGGTTTTGGGGGTGATGGTTGCAGCGCGGTTAGGTTTTGATGGCAGCTACGGCATTTGGTGGTGATGTGGTAGCAGGATTGGGTGGGCTGTTGGAGATGATGGGATTGTGTGCAGCAGTTGGTGGCGGCGGGGGGACCAGATGAAGCATATGGTGGCGCCAAGTTGTGAGTGGCGTAAGTGGCAGACGGGGTGGTGGAGGCAGGCGACAGTGGTGGCAGAAATGGGTGGTGGTTAGGGTTTAGGATTTAGGGAAGGAAGAAGAAATAAAGGGCATTTTTGTCATTTCGTTAAGTTAATATCTACCAAATGCACTCTTCAGGAGCGTGAACATCACATGTCGTTAGTTTGAATGATTTTTTTTACGGTTGCAACACTTTTGCAATCTCTGGTATCTTTTTGCAATTTTTGTAACAACATGGGTCTTTTGGCAACTACCCCAAACCATAAGGGTATTTTATGCAATTATCCCCAAATACAATTTTTGGCATCTTGAGAGCATATTCTGAATTGATTCTCAAGAAGTAAATTTCAAATAAAATCTTATTCAATTTTTAAAATCAGTTTTAAATAATTTTTTTAACGAGATTAGCTTTAAACTTTGGATAGTATCTGAGTAAAAAGTACTGAAAACAATTTCAATGTTGTAATATGACCAAATATTAGTGTTTGAATAAAAGGTACAGTTTTCTTGGACTCTTATCTAATTAGTGTTTTAGCTTTTGAAAGCTGATTTAATCAATTTGTATGTTTGTCATATGCATAGTAACTGCCTAACTGGTTCAATCCAAATTAAATCAAGTCTAATCATTTCAAAATCAATTCTGACCAAGCTCTTAGATGTGCTTGGGATTGATAATAAAATAGTCAAAACTGTTTTAACGAGGTTTCAACGCGCATCTGTCATCTGTGTGCGAAGTTTGGTAAAAAACATCAAGTGTTTAAGACCATAAAGCAAAATTTTGTAGTTTATAATTTTAAACAACTTTGAAGAAATTAATTTAACTAACAAAAGTACTAGATTACTCTCCTATATTATAAAAAATATGGAGTAACACTGAATGACCTATTTGAGATTATATACTAATAACAATAAACTTTTTTGGTCCAACTAAAAGAGACCATTGACTACTCGGAAAAGATAGTGATACAAAAATTATAGGGTTGTTAATATTTGTTGGAGGTCACTTAATGAATCTTTGATTTAGAGATAATAAAGGGTGTATATATACAAAGGGGTGAAAAAAAAAACCACGATAAATAGTTTGTTTATCTTGAAATTTTTGCTAACAGAAAAATATTGAGAATCTTGCATGTTCTATGATGTCCTTCTTGGCCATCTTTTTTTAAAACTGCTTTCAACATTATTTACCCAAACACCTTCCACAGTTTTCAGCAAGTGTTATCGTAAGTTTTGCCAAACAGAAAATGATCATGCTAGGCGCTAGAAGCAGATTGAAACTATTTTTTGAGAACTTTTTCTATTTAGATCAAAAAAATGGTTTCACAAGAATCAATCTCAAACAAGCTCTTGGTCTTCCACAGCACCACCCACTATGACCCACAACTTTTACGGAAATCTTTGGCTATCACCAACTTCTCGGAATACAATTGTGAGGGTTACCGCAGAACCACATGGAAACACCTACAGTTACACTGAACACAACAGGGCAAACTGCAGGACCTTCGGGTCACCACCAATGCGTGGAATGGGAAAGATCCGCATACTGTTTAAAAGGGTGTTAGACAAATGAAAGTCAGTCCAGAAGATTGGTTGTAAACCAAGTTGGCAGAGATTAAAAAAGTCTGTGCCTCTCAAGTTTGCAAACAATCAGCTGGTATTACGAGCTTCAAGCTCCCACAGTGGAATTTCACCTGTTGCAAGCCTGCAGCGAAAGCCACCAAGAAAAACAGCTGATGAAAAGCATAATTTGACAGCATGGAAAATTTTCCAAATGAAGTCCAGAGTTTGAAAGCACAAGCCTTCAGACATAATTCTGCAGCATCCCTTACTTCAAGCACGTGACATGGAACGTAAGGTTTGAACATACAAATGCAGGAAAGACGAGTAACAAGAAACATGAGGTGGGTAGAAGGCCCGAGGTATGACAGATGAACACGAGGAGAACAAGAAGGTAGAGGAAAAGAAAAGAAACCTCCAACTCCACCAGCGGTCCCGTTTTGCAATTATTTGCTACCGTACAACCGTGCTCTTTGATGTTCGGAGATCACAATCACTGGCATCCCTTTCACACACAGCTTTGACACACATGCTTCAAAAAGTGCACCTGAATCCTGCAGCAAAGAATCCAGCTTCTTCCCAGATCAAGGATTGGCCATGTCCGTAGTAGTTAAATTCTGTCCTTTTGTTTTCATCCCGATTTATGCTGGCCTGACATTTTTCAACTGGCCAGCTAACTGATATTTCCTACTCATTCCCGGACAAAACACTTTCTAAGGCACTGTCATCATCAGGGTGTTCAGAAGCCTCGACCATGATAAATTTCTCCACACTTCCTGCGTCCAAAGGTTCAAATCCTATTATTCCTTTGTAAGAACTGTCAGACGTTCCTCTCTGAACATGCTCCTAGCTAACTTAACATCCCTTTATCATTGTAAATTCAAATCCTCTTATGTGTTCTATGAGAAGAGGGAGTTATGCCCTCACTACTACCTACGGTTGAGTTGCCGTGTCAAACTGCTCATTAATACGCAATGTTCAACAAGACTGTCCAGGTCCGTATGTTGGACGAGAGCGTCCATTCCCGTCTGGGAACATATTTGTCCCAAGTTTCCAGAAGGCGTACATGTTACTGCATGTCTAACACTATCAACAGTCCCGTGTATATCAAACTTGTGACCTTGTTCAAGTTCTGCTTGTTTTTTCCAAGTGCAAACACACGAACGCACGTTGTTGATATGCGACGTGTCCCACTCCTCCTGCATCATAGTTATTCAAGAGCACGAGGACAAAAGGATAAATATCACATGAAGTGGATTCCTTATTAGAAAAGGGCACTCATCAACCAGTGATATGTAAAATAAAACCAAGTTACATATTCTCATTTGAGGCAATAAATTTATAGCTTGCAATGCTACATCAAAGGGGGTGGATGCATTATTCCACGAGATGACCCAATGTTTTCTTTCATAACCAAGTCCGAAGAAATTATTCATTTTAAGCAGGAGTCAGCTGCAAATAATGTTTATATGGTCCAAATAAAGAGAATGGATTGGAAAGAGTGCTCCTAGGGGCCATGTTCAGTTTGGCTTACAGCATGACGACACTCGCACACAAACGCCACTACCAAATCTCCACTATCTTAATTATGGATTGCAGGACTCTACTTCAGCAGGACTGTAAAGCATATCTATTCAGAGGCAAATAAGGTGGCAGACTCCCTAGCCAAGACGACTACAACTTTGAAGGAACTTTACACCCTCCTACCTTCTTATTTTGGACAAAAGTGGGATGACCACCCCACACTGGCGATCAAGAACTCTACTTGTATAATTGCCTCTACCTTTTGCCAGCAACAAAAGAAAAAAAAAAAGAAAGAATACGCAACAAGAAAACATTAAGTGAAAAAGGAATAGGCAAATAATGTACATAGATCATAGTGATCTGACCGACCTGGCATTTCTTGTGACAATATAAAACTGAGTAATCATTACTGACAGAGTAATGCAAGGGTATGCCGGTCTAACAATTGGTATATGGTGAGTCTGCTCCAAAGGATTATTACCAGATCCCACTTAGGTAATCGATATTCTTCATGGGCATAGCATCAAGGGGTTAGGCCAACGCCACTTGGCGTAAACCCTGAAGAAACATGAAAACAACATACTGGGATTCGCTTTAGGACAAAATTGGCAAATTTGAAGAATGAAAATTCCAATTTACACCTTCAATATACATAAGATAGGGTAGATAATCTGCATAAATGAAATGTTTAACACCGCATTCCCAACATAGATTTCAACAAATGCCGCGGCTTTTAGCCCAAAATTTCAAACATCTGAGAGTCATTTGCAAATGCTACATGACAGAAAGTATAAAGAATTGAGAAAGGAATAACAGTACCAAAAGTTCATTTCTGTTTATAATGCAGATTCAGTTTCTCTTCTCCTTTCTACATGAGGAACGAGTCTAAGTATTTGATCTGCAACTCTGCATCCGTTAAGACTCCGGACAGTCTGCTCATCAACATTGCATGATCTAGACCTATTCGTGATATTGAGGTCCTGCAAGTAGATTTCTTTCATTAATGTCATTTTCAACTGTAATATTGTTTGTGAGGAAGGACAACTTGGAACGCTGCGAGATGTTAAAAAAGCAGCACGTGGGACACAACAAAGGTAAGAACGTTTTAAGCATGTTTGGTGGGGGCAAATAGCCCCCATTCAACCAAGAAAAAAAAGGTGAAAAATTGCAATAAAACAGCCAACTAAAATATCTTGTACTTACATCAGGAACGACCAAAAGAAATGTACTCACATATAGAAATCAATTCGTACACCACAAAAATCGAATTTCATAACCCGGACATCTGGAACTGGTTGAAGTTCAGTAACTTCCACCATGTGTGCCAAGATGTTATGCAAATTAATGAAGAAATGGTCCTATAAATTGATTGGCGACCAAAGCATGATGTAAAACGGAAGAAAAAAACAAAAGGATTCCCCAAAAGTTGTATGAATGCAATGACAATATATCACCTCTCTAAAAACATAGGATGACACAATGCAGAGAGTATCAATATCAGACTCGGGATCATGTATCTGTCAGCATGAGTCCCAATGTGAGTGTTTGTGTCCTGGTGAGACTATGTTCTTGCGTGTCTGTGTTTGTGTGTGTGCATGTTTGTGTGGTAGTGCGTGTGTGTGTGTGAGAGAGAGAGATATCACAATGAGCTAAAGAAGTGCTTTAAAGAAAATATGAGAGAGATAAGAGAACTTCATACTAACCCCAAGTCGATAAGATCCAAAAGTTAAGATTGGCCGTATTTCAGCCCTCAACAATTTGATTGAAGTCCATTAAGAAGAGTTGCTTGCTTGACGCAATCTTTTACCACCTTTGAAGAGAATCAAATCAAATGAGCATTAACTGATCTGATTGACTGAGGAACAGAATCTACTGACCAAAAACACAACCACACCAATTTTTATCGAGCACAAACGAATGGCAAAAGCTACACTAATTCGGCAATGGGTAGCCTTCTGCCCCTTTTGCACAACTACTGAAAGTATCCATGGTTTCGGAGAAGAATTTTCTATAGGTTTTCCAATCTCAATGGCACCAACCGTCATTATTTTGGTTCTACAACATATATATACAAGCACATGCTGTCTAAACTCAAATTTCCAAGTATAGATATACATACATACATAGATGTGTTTGTAGATAGATATATTCAATATGACATGGGGAGGCCATCCACAGTGATTGATGCAAAGAAGGACGTACTATTCATCCATCCATCCAACCAACAACCCCCACCCCACCCAGTTCAGAAAAGAAGTAATTCTGAGAAAATAGCGCAGCTTTCCTTTTAAGTAGTGCTCTAGTGAACATTTATATCACGCAATTGGACAGGGATGCCACACAAGTGAGTGAATACTACTATATGCAACTTCTGTTACTAGCAACCAATGCATTTCTGCTTAGGCTGCTGACTTAAAAGACGGGGATGTCTCAAAAAGAACCAGGAGTTGCATGCAGGAATACCTTAGAGATGCTTATCCAGTTTTTATCATATGGCACAATCGGAAAACCAGAAAAAATAAAAAATAAATAAAGAGAACAATTTAGGAGTAACTGCTACCCTTATCTTATGGAAGCAAACTCTGAACTTGTCTGTGGAACTGTCAACAGTTTTTGGTAAACCAGAGAAAAAAAGATACTCAAAGCCATAGACTAACTAAATGGGCGTCACTTCTGCAGGTAAGACTAACTATTTGGAGGGCTCATACGGAATGAGAAATTGCGGATCCCTACTTTAATGCACCAGCCATGAAGCAGAGCTACATGGCATCATAATGGATACCGAGTTATCGTAGACTAAAACTTGACAGATTGAAGCTAAGAACCTTTTGCTAACCAAGTGAAACCTTTCCACCTCATGGGAAACCTCAGAAGAGATTGCCAATTTCTTATGAGAGCAAGAAAATCAACGATCATACAGGTCAAGAGTGAAGGTAGCCAAAGTGCAGACAAACTGGCTAGCATGGGGCTGGATCAAGAAAAGGCATTTGAATGGCACAAGCAATGTCCCACGGAGCCGGAACCTTCGCTGATCACTGGTATCTCGGAGATGGTTATGTTAGGAATTGAATTCCATATAAATGTACTTAACTCTAAACAACGTATTTTCTTTTCCTTTTGAGAAAAAGAAAGTTCGGATTTGAGAAGGTGCACAAAACTCGATTCTCTATCTCGAAAGATCTTGAGATGGCAGCAAGAATGTTTACATTCTGAACATAAAAAAACCCATCAATTCCCCAGCTTCCAAGGTCAAACATGTTTTACGCATGTAACAATCACATGTCCACTGCCAAATGCTACTCAACTTGGTTCTTCCCAAATAGATATAAACAAACAGCGAAGAAACAACAATTCTACTGGGAGGTTCTCCCTGCATATCATAATTTTTCTCCCCTTTTGACCGTTATCGAATTTTTAAGAGAGAATTCAAACGTCTAAACAGTGAATGGAGATCAATAAGTGAGTACTCACCAAATAAGTAACACTTGACAAGTCAAATTGTGGCAAAAAAAATATGTAAATTTCAATGTTAACACGTACAAATTCCATTCTAAGAAACTAAAACTCAAAGACTCAAAGGCAACCAAAATCGTGAAATGGGAGGAGTACGATATTTCCTTCTTAAGCATCTACAATGTAATAGCATACCCAAGAAAGACTACATATAAGTTCTATAATCACCAATTCAAGTTCAACAAGAACAATCTCTCTCTTATCAGCTGTCTTCTGAGCTCATAAAAAGTCCACAATCAGACAGGAACTATATAAAAAACATGTACGTTTTGTCGAGTTAAGAAATCAACAATTAACTATTAGCAAGTAAAACGTCTTGTGTTCATGGAGAAAAACAGGGAGCTGTGCCAAGCTTGGGAGCTAGATCCTCAGAGAGTATTGACTGTAGATTAAATTCAATTTTGGTAGCCATAAGTGAATGTATAGTGAGTAGAATTAGCTGCTGTGCTAGTAGGCTTTACAAAAGCAAAGTGTACGTAAAGTGAGTACTATTGTAAATTGATTGAGCTTACATGAAAGGAATTTTCATCAAAAAAAAAATAATAAAATAAAATAAAACGTCTTGTTCCATACATTGTGCAATTGGAGGGTTCTATGCGGATCAGCATTGGTGGGTTTAGCGAGAGGTAAGGTTTAGACAGATCATATTGTTTGGGAAGGTGATTTACTCGACGCTTCGGGATTCGCCATTTATGCATGACCCAGTTTGCACAGTCGCAATTAGAGATGACTCACATTACAAAGAAGAACGAGTAACCAGAGCATGATGCAGTAGAATCCCTACTGTACTGCTGTAACCCAAAAAAAGTTGCTGGATAAATATAGGCATATAGCACCTTAATATTGTCGCTATAGATTTTATTGAAAGCGGCAAAACCATATTAGCGGCATAAAAGTGTCGCTATATCTGTTATAGCACCTCCGCGGGGTCGGCTTCAGTTTTCCAAGTGTCTTGTGAAGAGAATTTGTGCTCGTTTTTAGAGCCTCTATTATATTCTATTCATATTCCAAAATAGTAGCCTTGATCAGAAGACTAGTCCCTTGCTTGTAAAAGCGTGAAGAAATGAACATAGTTCGGAGTAAGCGAATGACTTAATGATAAAATTAATAACACGGGAACTTCAATAGCTTTTAACCAATTGGAAGACATCGCGTTCATCCATTTACGATATTGTATCAAAGAATTGAGTTAAAGGCTGGGGAGAAGGTCAATATCTATCGTTGATTCTTTTTAGTAAGCCTGCCCATTGAGCTGTGCATAAGGGAAAATATCTATCGTTGATTCTTTTTAGTAAGCCTGCCCATTGAGCTGTGCATAAGGGAAAGAAGGACGATCTGTCTTTTTACTCGATTCTGCATGTCACGCTCTCATTTTTACTCGTTTGTGTAAAATGCGAGCGAAAGTTATTGCATGGTCTTTTTGCAGCAACTAAGCATGTGCATAAAGATAATATGTGTGGAAAGAGACAATTTCTTTTTCTAGGGCTTGTATTTACTTTGTTTTGGCATATGAAAGGCCATTTAGGTCGCGTTTGGAGAAAATATTCAATGGTTCAGCATGATTGCACTGCTCGATAAAAGACCGTTGATGTCAGTGTGTCCCTCACACGAAGTGTATTCCTTCCCGCCTATCTTTAGCCCATTTTATGGAGCGGTGGTGTGAAGTGTATTGTAGAGACACTACTGAACTGGCTATGATTTTTTTGTATTTTTTTAGGATTAATGAAAATTAACAACTAGAAGAGTTAATAAAGGAGGAAAAATAAGGGCTGACCCAGAAAATCTAATCTCGGGAGCAAAAAGTCATAATTTTTTTTTATGGCTAACATAAAAGAATTTTAAAAGGTTGAAGGTCACATAAAATATGACAAATCAAAAATATATTATAATTAACATCATTATTGAATACATTAAATCTAAAATAGATTGCTCAATTTGACTACTAATCATGTAATTTTACTAGTCAAAGTGATTTAATTAACTTGACAAGGTTAGTCAACAATAAATTACTAATCTTGCATAAAATAAGTTTACTTCTTAATGTACAAATATATAACCAATACTGTTATCAGTTGAATGTGTACAATAGTAATGTATAAGCTAACATACTTTATGGCTTTTAACTAAAAAAAAATAACTAATCTTAATCTACTCTTTTTTTTTCTTTTTTGTAATTTGAAGTTTTAAATTTTGGAATTTGAAAAAATGAAGATGGAGCAAGGGTATAAGAAAGACAAATATATAACGGTCTAAAATGAAACCGTAGTTAATTTATTTTACAATACAGTGAGACAATCATGATTATTTAAATATGTTTATCTATTATCTAAAAAGTAAAAAAAAATGGGGTGTGCCATGGCCTTCACCTGTCATGTGGGTCGTCGGTCCACGAGGAGGAGGAGAGAGAGGAGGAGGAGGAGGAAAACGGTGTCCAAGGCTGGAATGAGAGGTGGTCTCAAACTGTTGTACACCCCAAGGTTTTGGTTTATAATCATATATAGGGCCTCGAACGGTTGGATTGCAATCATTTGGCCTCTCCTTTCTGAATTTCAGAATCGTTGCTAGATGATTGTAATAATTCTTTTGCATATAGAGGTGTTTGCAATCTTGATCCTAGTTATGCACATCCTTTAATAAATAAAGTTCTCTTGTTAATTAAGTGTCAAAAAGAGAGAAGAAGCTCAGTCGTACCAAGTGCAGACATAGTTCTCATCCTACTTCAAAGCTGGATATATTCGAATCATGCTCGAGAGAGCTTGTCTTATTCATAGTAACTTCACAACTCATACTGCAAGATGACATGAAAATGTGCACCCATGTGGCTGACCCTCTGTAACATGCAGAACCTTGTTCTTTAGCTGTAAATTCAAACCATGGCATGCAAATTCTGTCCTTTTGATTTGATATTTCCATGATCTGAAAACGTGAGCCCCTTGATGATCCGTACCTTAGAGAAGAAATATGGTGATGCAACCCCAAACCTATTTCTTTTAACAGGCATATAGATTCTATTTATTGCCATCAATTGTTTTGAAGGTTTGATTCTTTTTGACAAACATCTTCGAGGTCATTGTCGCTAAAATTTGTTGATGATAGCACGTACAGCTTGTTTGTGAATTTTTCAAAAGATAAAAGGGAAGAGATCGAAGGTATAACAATTTTCTTGATATTGTTTGTGAGTTTAAGAGAGAAAAGAAAGTATAGTTCCTTCCTTTGTTTGGAAGTCTAGAAGAAAGAAAAGAAAAATGAACAACATTATTATTATACCTTTCTATTACGTCTCCGTGATTCTAACAAAGTATGTACGGCTTTTACGCGTAACGTGAGTATAATAAAAGTGCTACTTCATTATTTAAAAGATAACATGGTTATACCCTTCTACCCTTTTTTTTTTGGTTTAAACTCTTGCTAAATGTTAACTTTTTATATTAGAACTTTAGGACACAAAAGGCATTAGAAATATGGTCTTTCATTGTATCAAGGATAATGTGGGCATTATAAATGTACCGGTTATGACTCTCTCTCTCTCTCTCTCTCAATATGAGAAGAAAGATTTGGAGATAAAGGAGTCCAAACTTCTTCCCCTTTTCTCTTCTTTTTTCTCCTCATAAAAACTCACATACTAATAAATTTTTTTTCTCTTATCTCCTTTAAGAAAACCTCCGAACCTGGGTCGCCTTGTATGAGACTTGTCACTGGGTGCTTGTCACCTAAGTATTTCTTTTGTTCTCGCTACTAAAACTCCTGTATAAAAGTTTCTTATACCATGTTGTCACTTATTTTTTAAAAAATGCATGGAACTAGCCACCTAAATAAAGCATTGCTCTAAGTCCATAACAAAGTTAGCTAAAGTAAACTAACTTCGGCAATAGCATTCTTCTTGTAAAGATACTTCTACTTGTAACCTGAACATGTAAGATGAGTTCATTGTTTTCAATCAGCTCATCAAATTTAATAAACCCTCCATACCCCCACCCAACCTTTTCTTTAAGGACTTTGGGGTTTCTCGAGAAACAAGAAAAGAGAAATGGTCAATTCTAGTACTCCCATTGCTATGATGATCCTCTGGAAGGATATATTTAACTGCAGAAGGCAGAACTTGCAGGGATGATTGGTTGAGGAGGAAAACAAAAGACAAGGAAGAATTAAAAACAGAATCACAACACCAATCCATATGAGAAGGTATGAGTTGCAGTCACTGGTCATCATTGGTGACAGAAGGAGGAAGTAATAATCCAAGAAAAGGCACTTTATGGGGGATGTCTGCTTTAATAAGTGCACAGTGAAGCATACAGCTAGAGGATCATATGATTTCTTACTTCTTTACATGACCAAAGCAAAGCAGTGGCTTTTGGGGCATGGTCTGCAATAAGGGCTCAATGAGGTGGTGTTGTAACAGAAACTAAAGATGGGTTGTCAAGGTTTGACATTATGGCCTGTGCATTAATGGCGCACAATGAATAGAGGCATATGGTTTCTTTCTGTTTGCAAGCAAGAGGCCAACCTTACCTAGCTGCGTTATCAGAATGGAATAACAGAAGCTTCATCCATTTGCTAGGGTTTAAGAAATTATGAGAGAGAGAGAGAGAGAGAGCTACACTCATCGTTCATCGAAGAAAACTTTTGCCTCGTAGAAGTGCTAACGTAGTTGCGCAGTGGGGAATCATAAGGAGTTTGCACCCTAAAGGATGTTTGGGATTGATTTTGTCTCGCATAGGATCATGGGAACGGCCAAAGTGAAAAAATAAAATAAAATTGGATGAGTTAAAATTTATGTCATAACTAGAGTGTTAAGATTTCTTATTCTACTCAATCGTAAATAAATTGAAGAAGAAGAGGTCTGCAACAGATGGGATATCATATAGCTTTATCCACGGATTAAGGTTCTGACATGATATAGACAATACGAACAATTTTGCACCAAGCAAAAAATTTGAGGTCGAGCCGAATTTAACTCATATAAACAATTTTGGCACCATTCATCGCCAAATATTCATTACCAACAAACCTTAAATTGTTAACGACAAAAATACGTACAAATTGTCAAAAGATACGGAGCAACTCTCATTATATTCTTGGTTACATCCAACCACCTTGAATTTCACAAACATGGCTCTTGTGCAATGTGCACTAGCTCACTTTACACTGCTATGACTCTGGTCAACAGCTTGTACCAAAACAGGGAAAGAAAAAAAAAAGAATATGGTCAACAGCGCATAAAGGAACAAGATTCATTTCTCTTGGGGTGTTATGTATCATGTCGGTTGGTGTCTTGGTGATTTGTTTCTCTTAGCAAGCAACAAACAGAAGAGTTCGCAGTTGCTCTGCTTTTGTACTCAAGAGCTTAAATTGTTAACATAGAATGAAAGAACGTATAAGCTTCATTGTTCTTTCATTTGCCAAGGTCAAAAGAAAAGGAAAATATTGTGCGCTAAATGGGTTGTGGACACGGATCGTAGAAAGAGCCTACGAATTCTCGTATCACGACAAATGATAGTCGTTGTACTTTATATGGTATACACGTTTAATGTCTTTTAATCGCTGATACTTAAAAAATACTAAAATTATCGCTAAAGATGCTTACTAAAATGTCGCTAACAATATTCAGCGTGAAAGTTGCAGCCTTGCAGGCTACTTCATGAGATTGGTATGCAAGGAGATGAACAAGACCAGCAAGCACAGAAAATAGTGTAAGCAGTCACGAGAGTGTCAGAGAAAGAGGACACCAAGGTATCTTTCTTTTTTAAGGACACGTCGCTCCAGAAAGTAAGCATTGTGCTTTCCTTTTCTTTTGGTCTTAGAGAAATTCGAGAGCCTTTGTTTCACTTTCTTTCTGCCTTCCCCTTTGTTTCTTTTTTGCTTTCTCATCTTTCAGAATCTGATTCTATAAAAAGGTGGGTTTACATTCTGTGTACCTTTACTTTCTTGCTAATCTAATGACCCCCTTTGTTGGGTTTATAATAGGTAACCTCATACTAGGATATTCTTGTATAATAGATCTGTTCTAATATCAAGTTGAAATGTCGTTGTATACATTTTAGCGACAAAAAATAAGATCTGTTCTAATAGAACTATTCTTGTATAATAGATCTGTTCTAATATCAAGTTCTAACAATGCTGACAAAAAATTTTAGTAACGGAGTTTTGTCACTAAAACTATTATAGTTGCATATAAGATCCTTGTCCAGTGACTTCCAATGTTGATAAGTGATTTTCTTTTTGAAGTTGGTTGCTTTTGCCAAAAAGAGAAAAGGAAAAGGGAAAAGAAAAAAGACGAATCTTTTTGTCAAAAACTGTTACTGCTGCAGCTATGGTTGATAATTGATATCCAGAGTCAATTTTGGAGGCGGATTCTATGAGTTTAAGGCAGGAAAAACTTATTGATATGGACCTTGTACCACGAGGCATTACATAAAGTAGTTGATGTACAAGCCATAAAATGTTTGAAATATAAATGTACAATGTTGGTACATTTTCTATTATATGTCCGAAGCTCAATCGTCATTGCTGTGAAAAATTAGGAGCCCGTGTGTTTACCATATTCGTTTTTTGGGTAAACGTACGGCCCCAATGTTTTTCCAAGGTTTTGACACTATCTTAAATATTTTATACTAGAGGGATAATGTAGTCATTTTGGTGAACATCATTGCTATTGCAGCTATACAGCTGGCAAATATGACTTTTACCAAACATTGACGGTATCTTAAGAGGGTATCTTAACCTTTCTCGTAAAATAACTGTTTATTTCCTAGTTATATAAGTCAAATCGTTTTGTGTTATATTTTGGATGCAAATAAACATTCGGTATGTAAAAGAAAATTAAAATTTGAACTAGCCGATCTTGTATACTTTTTTGAAACATCCTACTGATATCAAATTCGATTATCCGACTTACTTTATCTAGAAATAGTATTTAAACTTCTGAAAGTTTCTTTTTAAGATTTAAAACATTTTATACTATAAGAATAAGAGATTTTCTAACTCAAGTATTTCTCAACTTTGCCACAATATGGAAAGAGGCCAAGTCTTGAGCTGTGAGCCTGTGGCTGCATTTCAAACAGAAACCTCATCTGGGTTCTCCACATTTTCACCCACTTAAGATCTTTGGCTCTTTCTCTGGCTCTAATTTGTTGTATATCCCCAAATTCAGGAAGTTTCAAACCTTAAGATATGTTCTCATTATACCTAGTTTTTGAACTTTGTATGTAAAAAGCTTTCCTGCACCAAGGAAAGGGACACCCTTTTATCTTCAAACTGCAATGTTTGTTGCAAACAACCACTCCTCTGATTCCTTCTCCCTCTTGCATTCTTGTATCACGACTTTCTTGATATTCTGTTTTTGCTCACTTCCTTCTTTCACAGCTACTTTCTTGTAAACTTTTCCACAAATTTGAAAACATTCAACCTTTCTGAGCTGTAAAAGTTGTTCTTCAACTATAAACTCTAACTGGGTATCCCTAGAATTTCATAATCTACACCTAACAAACAAAAAATCTTTGAGAAAAATGGGCAGAGCGACTAGGTGGTTAAAGGGACTGTTTGGTTTCAAAAAGGACTCAAATTCCGGTGACAGGAAAGACAAGAAAGGAAGCTTGGGACAATCCGGCAGAGACTCAAGTGGGTTGTGTAACAATCCGGCGACCATACCGCCGAACATATCGCCGGCGGAGGCTTCATGGTTGAGATCCTTTTACAGCGAAACAGATGAGCAGCAGAGCAAGCATGCAATTGCGGTGGCTGCAGCAACCGCCGCGGCGGCTGATGCTGCCGTCGCGGCAGCCCAGGCGGCAGTGGCTGTTGTTCGGCTCACCAGCAACGGCAGAGGAACCATGTTTGGCGGTGGCCGCGAGAGGTGGGCCGCTGTGAAGATTCAAGCCTTCTTTAGAGGATACTTGGTAATCACCATTATCCAACCAAAATGACACAAATTTATATAGTAAAGGACACATATTAATTAGTGTTTAATGTACTATTCCTACCTTAAATTAAGTTTTGGCAAACACTGTTCTTGTTTGTTTTAGTAAAACTAAGTTTTGTGCTTTATCTTATGAAACAGTCAAGAAAGGCACTCAAGGCTTTGAAGGGACTAGTGAAGCTACAAGCACTTGTTAGAGGCTTTCTGGTGCGTAAACAAGCAACTGCAACACTTTACAGCATGCAGGCTCTGATTAGAGCACAGGCCACTGTTCGTGCACAAAAAGTTCGTGGGCTCTACAAGCATGAAGATGGCTGCTTCCAATCGCAATTTCGAGGCCGAAAATCTGTTGTAAGTCTACATTTGATCAATTTTGTATGTCTTCACTTGCAGGACTATTTGTGGTACCTTAAGTTACTTGTTGTAGTGCTATACATCTCAGTAGTAGCAGTTCTTGAGGGTACTACCTATGTTGCATAAAGTACCAGAGTTTAGAGGACAATCATAGGTAATTCTACTGATGCCAGATGCTCAGTTTTCCTATATAGATACACATTAATGTGGAACCGGGGTGGCTAGCAAGGAGACCACCACCTTAGAGTTTGAAACTTGATTGAATTCCCTTGAGTCATGAATAGAAGTTCCTGAGAGTACTAGGTATGTTGCATAAAGGACCACAATTTGAGTAATTCTGTAGCTGTCGTAGATTCACTTTTTTGATTTAGAGGTACACATAATGGGACTAGGGTGGCTTGTGGGGCAAATGCTTTCCTGAACTTTTGAAATGTGATTTCATTCCTGGGTTAGTTTGTGGCTGCACTATGAAATGATGCATTTGTTGGAAGTACAATTTGTTAACTTCTTCTTGTTGATTTGCAGGAAAGATTAGATGAGACAAGAAGTGAACACACAGCATCATTTCACAGCAGAAGGCTTTCAACATCATTAGAGACCACAATAAATGCAATTGATGAGAGCCCAAAGATTGTGGAGGTGGACACAGGCAGGCCTAAATCAAGATCCAGAAGGACCAACACATGGGTGTCAGATTCTGGTGAGGACCCCTATGGCCAAACCCTCTCCTCCCCACTTCCATGCCGAACTCCGGCACGCTTATCGATGCCCGACTACCGGAATTCGCACGAACGCGACTGGGGCCTAATGGGCGACGAATGCCGGTTCTCAACAGCCCAAAGCACCCCCAGGTTTTACAATTTGTACGGGTCTAATGCACCTGCCACACCGGCGAAGAGCGTTTGTGTGGAGAATTTTTTCAGGCAGTATTCGAATTTCCCGAATTATATGGCGAGCACGAAATCGTTCAAGGCTAAATTGAGGTCTCATAGTGCTCCAAAACAAAGGCCCGAGCCAGGGCCGAGAAAGAAGGTGTCACTGACTGAAATGATGGAGTCTAGAAGTAGTCTAAGTGGGGTTAAAATGCAAAGGTCATGCTCACAAGCTCAAGATGTCATTAGTTTCAAGAATGCTGTGATGGGCAAGCTTGATAGGCCTTCAGATTTTGGCAGGGAGCCGGAGATAGATTATTACACGGAGGAAAAATGGTGAGGTGATGATTGAAGACAGTGAAGGAGACATGGGAGGGAAAGTGCTGGCTAGGAAGAACTGTTTTAACTGCAAAAAGGGATACATGATGATGGATTAGAAGTGTGTAAAGTTACAGGCATGTCATGATTATAAGGATTTCACTGCAAATGATTTAAGGTTTGTACTCGGTTTTCATTTTCTTTTGGCTTATGATATGCATAATCATTTCTTTTAGCTAATCTTATCTTTCTGGGTTGTTTGCACTTTTTATCTCAAAGTCCTACAATTTTTGCCATATTTTTAGGATAAATTATACTCGACGCATGTGAAGTTTCTAAGTTGTTGCCGTAAACAATACGAAGTTTTGAAAATTACAATGTACTCTAAATGGTTTGATGTTTTGTTGCATTTTACTCCATTTGGTTTAGAATTTCTTATGATCTACCCCTTAGTTGCACAAAGCGGGAGCGGGGGCGGGAGCGGGGGCGGGAACGGGGGCGGGGGAGCGTAAGCACCAAGAAGAATTCGAGGTTGGGAGCAGCTTGAATAAATAAATGCGTAAAGAGTATTATCATTTGTTTAGTATAGTTTACATATCCAGCAACAACAGATAAGGAGGCTTTAAGGACTTGAAGGAAGAGAGAAACAAGGAATTGAGTTGAAAATGGCTTGACTTTCAGGTATTCTCTCACTTGTTCCATGCATCTCTATCCAGCTAATGGGATTGAGTTCCTATATTAGCTTGGGACTAGATCCCATGAAGTTCCTAACTTGAGATCGCAAAAGCGAGTTTTCGAGAGAAAAACGTCACCATATTAGGAGTTTCCTGCAACTAAGATCTACCCTAAATGCCCTTAGAATATATTTAATTTTTTTTTAACAAATTTGTATTTCTCTTCGGACAAACATACATACAAAACAACTTAGCCACTGTTGAATCTCCACCTCGCCAATGCTGATACACTTTCAAGAGCTTGTTAGCTAACAGACTTAACCATGTCCAACATATCAGACTTAAACGTGTCCAAAAAATCAGATAACCTCGTGTAGTTTAGTTAGCCTTGTTTTACTTTCATACAATATTTTTAACACGGAGGAGTCTATGTACACACCCTTTTAATCATTCACACCCTTTCATGCACATTCGTCGCTAACAACGCGTAGAGCAATCAGGTTTAGCAACAAATAAGATTTGATACAGCGTGTGAATTGCATAAAAAAATGTTTAAACAGCCTCACCGTTGCAGAAACATTTGCAGAGCGGATAAAATTGCAAATGCAAAATGCACAAACCACCCCGGTTTCTACATTTGAATACCTCCGAGGCACCCCTAACCCCACCCCACCCAAGAAGAAAGGGAGGGAAAGAAAGGAAATTGTGGTTGAATTCAAACTTTCAAATCGATGGTCAGGGCAGATTCTATTCCACATGCCTTGCTTTGTCTTCATGTTTGAAGTTTTGGCAATTATCTGAGGGCTTTGGCAGGTGAGTATGGAAGGTAGTTTCAGTCTACAGTGCTTTGTTTCTGCCTCAATTTTGTCACTATTATGGTGAAACTCGTTATTATCTTGCATAATCAGAACCTGTGGGGGCACCTCCGATACGATTCCTGAGAGACCCACTTCTTGTTTAATCAAATCAGGCTATTCTATCCTGGGTGGTCCTGCAGACCCAGCCCCTACGCAGCCGTTGGATTTGGTTGAAGTTCAAACTTCACATGTCCTTGTAAACCATAAAGAAATAAACAAAAAATGAAAAAATGGCTTAATTGCACTCTTAACCTTGTATGTTTATAAAAATTGCAAATGAAATTCTAACGTTTACACATTAGTTCTCAAAAGTATAAAGATTGCCTCTTGTTGCAATCACAGAGAAAGGCAAGCGGAGAACCGGCTTTTCAACCCTGAATCATTTTTACCTCTAGTAGGTCGTCGTTCTCACCTCCATAACCACCATTGACCCTAAATTTGGCACTAACACCACTTCAGTCCCACTCTATCTCTAGTGCTTCTAAGCTTGATAAAAACCCAGTTCAACATAGCTATAGCTTGTTTGAATTTGCCCCTAGAAAAAAATGGACATCCCCCACCCCTCCTACCATACACCCTACCTAAAACAACCGCCATCGCCATTACCACAATAATCATTATTGATGCCCATCATAACGGATATTTCCCCTCGTAATTGCAGATTTCCTCATCAGTCACAACCATCACCCCACAAGACCACCAAAAAATCGAGAATCGTCTTGGTGTTTCAGCTTTAGATTAGATTTGGAGTTTTCACTGCTAAGATTTTCATAGTTTATGGGTAACAGATGGTGGTTGGGTGAGATTCAGGGTGTCTTGTACAAAGAGGTAGTGGTGGTGATGGCGAGGTCGCGTTCCACCGTAGCAGAAGGTTTTATTTTTCTGGACAGCGGTGGATATGGCAGTTGACGAAGAAAACAGTAGAGGAAGATGCGCGGTTGACCTGAACCGATGATTATACCCCCCACTTTTCCATCAATTGCAACAAAAATGTAAACCTAAGAGTTTTGAGCGCTAATGTGTATATATTGGGTTTTAGCCGCAGCTTTTGAGAAAATATAAGATCTAAAATACAACTGAATTAGAAAAAAAGAGATAACTTCAAATGTCCCTTTTTTACTTTTTTTTTTTTGCGTGGATATTTTTGTACTAATTTAATCTTTGCTAAGACTTTTTATTTATTTGAGCGGCAAAAGGGTATCATCAGGTAAATGTTTATTCTTGTTACTGATGCAACCTTGTAGCATTTTATCATGGTAATGGGCTTTTTTAAAAAAAAAAATGGGTAATTAGATTACCTCTTTATCTATAGACCCGAGGTTTCCACGATGAACCCAAGAACAAGAAAACGGTGGTACAAATAGGCCTACAAAATTTGAGAAGTCCGAATTAACAATGGTCCAAACATCTATAAGAACTTAAGAAGACATGGTGCCACGTTTCGACTCTTGAATGGGTGATCCAGTATGAACTAATACTCTTTTCTTGATTTTTTATTTTTTTTTTAGATGAGAGGTTCCCACTAGGGCCGTTCAAGCAACTAGTTGTGTTGGGTTAGATCTGGTTACTTTGAATTTTCACTCAAAAAAAATGATAATTTAAAAGCTGGCAAAACCCGACCTGACCTGGTCCTCATATTATCAAATTCTATAAGTTTCACTGCATGCTCTTTTTAACCTGACTCTAAAAGTAAATTGTGTTCGTAGAAACCTTCTCATCGTAAACTTGCATTGGTATATGCCCTCATAAGGGCAAAAGGTCTTGAATTTGTTGGCTTCTAGTGGCAACAATCTTTCGTCACGACAAAACTACATTTGTTGCATACAATTACATTTGGATCTCTTATCCATCAATCACCGGATGGATTTGAGAGCGCAGAATTTCATATGTTGACTTAAATTTTGGGACATAGGCAAGATCCGGTAAATCGTGGTACAACTATTATATTTTTGGCTTGTAGCTAAGCATCTCTCTCCACACATCATCGATCCCTTCACAACTTGTTGATCCATTCAGATCCATCAATGAAGCTAAGTGAAATAAAAGGCTTGGCTTCCTGATCCGTGAGTTCTCTCGACCATGGCACTCTTCCTGCAAAGCTTGCCCCTGGTCCTGTGCACTTGTACTGCCCATAGAACACAGTCCTGGCCCAAACACAAGAGACAACCAGTGTCAGTACAAAAAGCCTCTTCTGAAAGCTACTGCACCCTAGTCTGTCATTTTGCCAACTGCGAAGATGCATGTAGCCAAAAAGGCAGGATAACTTGGGGGTAATTTAGAACCCACGCCCAAGCTAGTGTGCCTCAATCTAGGCCGGTAAGAAGAGAGATGGGAGAGGAGAGAGACCGTACGATAACTATAAAATCTGGCCCTCAACTCAAAATTATGTTAATAGAAAAGATAAACATATCTAATCACTTTTTTTTTAAAAGTTGACATGGGATGTAACTTAGCATCCACTTTACGTGAACGTGGAATTAAGTGACCAAGAACATCAAGAACCTCGATACGAACTACAACGCGAGAATGGGAATAAAGAGCCCCGATATGAAGATGCAAATAAATAGTTTCAATCCCAATTACGACGTGAGGATGAGAATAAAGGGTCTGATGTCTAAACAAAAAAAAACATGTTTATAAGAATGATAAGCACACCTGATATAAGAAGCGGATCCACTATGAATGATACCATTTGCAGATTTTCTTCATCTGGTTTTGTGCTAATAATGTTACTCGTATGTTTTGGATAACCCTTTTGTACTCCAAAAATTGTTTAAATTGAAAGTAGGGTCTTTGAGCGCAGCGCTCCGTCTCCTACCCTTTTCACTTTTTTCATTTTTACAGAATTCAATTTTTTTTTTCTGTTTGGTTACTCATCTAAAGTTCAGCATTCAAGTCAACAACACTGAAGCTGTATAGCAAAACATCCTTTTTCGATATTTTGATGCTTAAAAAAGGTCTGCTAAATGAGGAATCAGTCCAACATGCTTCATGACACCAAAAATTAAGTTGATAAGAGCAAGTAGTCCCAAAAGGGAACTCTTTTATACCTTTGGCATGCACAAACATGCTTCATGACACCAAAAATTAAGTTGATAAAAGCAAGTAGTCCCAAAAGGGAACTCTTTTATACCTTTGGCATGCACAAACACTTGTGAATCATCATAAATAATACAACAGGAGATGCAAACACAAAAAGATTACAGTCGTTCCAAGGAGAACAGACATGGTATGCACTGCTGTGTTCCCAACCACCCCACCCATTGATACCAGATCACTAAAATTGTTCAGACCATGTGTAGTGCCAAATGAATGACTGAAAGGGTGTCATAGACGGCCATAATTTTATTCAATTTAGTTAGAAAAAGTTCAACGTGAAAGGTGCCATAGATAGGTGCCAAAGCCTTTGTACTAAAGGCTCATCGTAGATAGGAGAGGGCACCGTCCCATGCGCAATTAAAAGAGCAGTTTTTCTTCTAGATGGAAGGCACTTTGAGCGTATGCGCAGACAAACCCCGCCCCCCCACCCCACCCAAAAAAAAAAAAAAACCCAACCTCCACCCCACCACACACAGAGTCTGGTCACATCCCTAATATTAGGCGTACGCGAAAACCAAGATAGGTCTTTCGATGCGACGCCAAGAAATATTATGAAGTAACCAATATAGGTAGTGATGTTTTGTAGAATAACTTGAAAATTTTATTTTGTAGGATATGTAGAGCGGGATTTCTGCAAGTACATCTCGGGACGAAACCCTTGTGATAACTTGAATTCTTGTTTTCCGGTTTTCATATTATTTTTCGATAAAGCAGAGTGTTGTACCTATTTCTGTGTGAGAGAGAGAGAGGGGGGGGGAGAGAGGCTATAACAATGGATTACAGTAGGGAATCCAAATCGATATGAGAGGGACAGTGGGAAGAGGTAATGAGTAATGTTATGAGTCAAAATATTGGCAATACTCCGAGAAATTTTTTTGACTGCTACCCTGTTGTATAAAGATCACTACAATCTCCCCTATAATGACAATAATAGGCCGTAAATGTTTTTAGTTACTTTTATACTTAACAATTATCTGTTAAAAATTATGTGATTTTACTGTTAAAAATTATCTGTTATGAGAGATGTCAACAACTATATTTGGCGATCATTAATTATCGTTGTACAAGGAGTTATACCCATCTTCCTACTACCCGGATAGCAGCCAAGATTTTTTCATGGTGCGAGGGCAGAGCCACACCGATGATCATCATCAAATCCTGGTGTCGTATTATCCTATCTTTTTTTTTCCTTTCTTTTTTGTTTTTCTTAGGCTCTATTTGACAAAACCTTTTTTTTTTATTTTCAGTTTCCAAAAAAAATAAATTTAAGAGAAATTTAATTTTTATTTACAAAAATAAGTGGGTGTTTGATAACCCTTTTTTGTGTTTGATAATCCAGTTTTTTTTTTTGAGGTGATTTGCGGTGGCGGTGGTCGACTGTGGTGGAGGGAGGGTGGTGGTGGTGGTATCAAAAAAAAAAACCAACACTAAAAAAAATCAGTTTTTGGAGTTTTAAAATAGCCTTGATTTAAAAACTGATTTTTTAAATTGAAGGAAAAAAAAGGGTTACCAAACGCGCTTATATTTTTCAGCTTCCAAAACTGAAAAAAAAATTGAAAAAAAAATAAGTGTCAAACGGGGCCTTAGCTTTAGATTGCTTGTTGCTGAGTTTTTTGCAGTGAAGAGAGAGAGAGAGAAGTGGGGGCTTACATTTCACGATTGGGATCGCCCCAATTGTACCAGCCTTTAGGGATGATAATGTTGTCCATGTAGGTGAAGGCAAAGACAACCCTGGAGAAGGGACCCCAAGCCCTCCCAAGGTACAATGCCCCCGAGCCCGTGACCTTACAGTGCAAGAATGAGAAGCCTGTGTCGTCCAACAGGCTTTGCCTGCCCTGCGCTGTTAGGGCCCCTGTTATCGGTGCTATTGCGTGCACGTGACAACCCTGCGTAAAACACAAACACAATACTAAGACGAAATTATGACCTCAGAAGAAAAGCATATGACATTTTTTCTTATGCTTGAATCATATTAGCAAATAATTTTTGCTCGTTTTATAAAAGATTAAGAGGGGTAGAAAGATTATATATAATGATCGAAAGATGACAAAAAAGTCCATCCAAAGTCAAGTGCACGCAAGAGTATTGTGAAAGTATATCTTTATCATTTAGTTAGAGTTACATATCATGTCATCAATGTCGGGCGAACTTCGTAGTGAAGTGCTAATCTGAGCTACAGGTTTCACGTGTCTTAAATAGCCGTTCCTGTTTCAAGATATACAGAGTTTTGAGAAAATAATTTTTTTTGTCTTAAATTTAAAGGAAATGTGTGATTATGACGCAATGGCTTTGAGTAGTGCACTCCAATAAAATAATTGCTTAATTTGTAACCATGTTAAAAAGGTCCTGTCGAGGGCAATAGTTTAAAGAACTGACCTCAAATAAGGAGAGCCCGTTGCCAAAAATGAAGTCCACCGAGCCTTCAATATAGCAGTCTTTGTAATAATGCCTACCCAGATGATCATAGAGTGTGTCCTGTGCACCCAAGAATCTACAACCCACAAAAGCTGCTGTATCTGCTGATATTCTAAATGCTACTGCTTGCTTTCCAATTGCTCCTGGTGGTGGCACCGGTGTTGTGTTCTGCGTAACATCACATGTAGAATGAGAACGACTTCTCCTCGGTCGATATCCGGTTAATATGTACTAGAAGTGAGCGATTACACGATGTCATCGACTGGAGTAACTTTGATGTGACAAAAAGAGCCACTAAATGACAAATGTCCAGCCAATAGAGGTAGATCACCCGCCACGTAAAAGTAAGTGGTCTCCTCTTATTGGCAATCACTACGGTTAAGCGCGGAAAAATTTGTTGTGCCCAAAAGCAAGGTGTTCCTATGTACAAAGGATTTAGGATAAATGGATTGTGGGAAAGGGGCCACCTCAGTCCACTGATTACACAGCAGAGCACCTCATATATGAAGAGAGGTTAAATATCTATACCTCACCTTGAATGTAATGTTTTTGGCGACGAAGTATGGGGAATTGACACCAAAAGTTGCAGAACTATAGGTTCCAAGAGGCAAGCCTCTTGGACCTTTGGTCTGAGCTGTATCTCCCCACTGAACAATTGTCGTCTCTGCTCCTGCTCCTTGTATAGTTATGAATGATTTTAATGGAGGTATACTAACTTTCTCCCTGAGAATTATACTTTTTTTATCAGTGTCATAATCAACCAAACTCAGAGAATGAAGAGAGAGAGAGAGAGAGAGAGAGAGAGAGAGAGAGAGAGAGAATTCATGTAAATTATTACAAGATAGGTGAGCAAAAACACATACGTGTAAACTCCTGCATGAACCTTAATCACAACTCTGACAAGGTTGACAAAAGGGAGGGAATCAATGGCGTCTTGTATCGATGTAAAATCTCCGGTCACCGGATTCCTGTCAACAGTAAGAGTGTAAGAAGGGAAGAGCTTGTTTTTCGCCGTGGAGAAGAGGGAATGCTTGAGAGTGCCAACAAACTTGACCCACTTCATGAACTGCTGTTCTGCGTACTGGGTTTGTGTCATATTTACTGTTAGTTGCTTCCCAGAATCTCTCTTTGGCCTCATACCCTTTGTATGGCATAATGTGAGGGTTGCATTAAGAAGAAGAAGAAAAAGAATGACATTATGGAAAATGTGTTTGAAGTTAGACATGAGAAAAACTGTGCAGAGGAATGTTTTCTAGAAATTGGGCAATGAAGTGATTTATATACGAGCTTCTAACTACTACTTCTGGTGGAATGTGACATGAAGTGAGAGGTCACGGGTGCTTCACTGACATCAATGCGTATATGTATCAGTGTGCATGTATAGAGAGAGGGTAAGGGTGGGGGTAAGGGGGTGGGGGGGTCACAAGGGAACAATCTAGGCCACAGAGAAATCTTCCCATGACTGCACTTTTTGGATTAGAGAAATGTTTGTTTTCTCAAAAGAATTTGCCTTTTGTTGTTGTTCCTGTAGTTGTTGTTGCCCGTGAATGTCTTCTTGTATGTGAGTGAGTGTGAATATATTCCTGTTGTGGTCATGGTGATATGATTATTATCTGTATTTAGTATCAGATTACCAGCTTAAACATGCCATCAGTTTCTACAAACAGACCAATCATGAGTTTGGTTATCTTAACATTGATATTGACAGTTCAACCACATGGGCTACAAACTGTTTTAATATGATACTACCAGTGAAGCAGCCACGGGATGATATTAAACATCGGTCTCGGATTGTAGTTACGTGATGCTCGAACATATGACATACGAGGATTAACTAATATGTTATCGTTAAATCAGGTTTAAGAATAACCACTTTACATGAGACCAAAATTAGGTTTTTGGAGTATCGACTTTGTGAAAGCAAGACATAAAGTATGTTTCTCCAACGCCCGCTTTTAGTTGGAACCGGGAGTGGGTGTTTTGACCTGCAGAAGTTCCATCTAAGAGATGGAATTGCAAGTTTATGTTGCTTTCTGATCATTAAATGTGCTGTTTTAGAAGGCAAAACTTGGTAGTGATGGGCTGAAAAAGAGGGCAGGTGGGCTGTTATTTTGGTGATGTGAAGAAAAGATCAAGACACCTAGCATATAGCACAATGGTGCCAAAATGCCAAAAAGTTCTTTACCTGCTCGTTCTATTTTGGCAGCCACTGCATCTGATTTTCATAGAACCACCTCATTACAGCTTCACAGATTGAAGTACCCCCGCCCCAAGTCTACATCACCAAGACAATCCGTGCCTTAGAAAAATACAGCTGAGGTGCTTGCATTTCAGTAGTTGCTTGTAGAAGAAAATGCACGCGCGCACACACACACACACAGAGTAAGTGTTAGTGTTGTGGTGGGCTTTGCTGAGTCCACAGCAACCAGGTTGCTGCAACTTGGACCAGCTGAGCTTGAACACGGCCAAGCCCAGCCAGAATTTGATTTTGGGTATGCTTGAGTTCAATGAGTCCAGATCAAACTCGGACTAAGCTGGGCAAGGGTAGTGGACCAGAAGTGGAGAACTCGAACTAACCAACCCTCAATTGTTGAAGATATAACAATCTTATAAATTTGGTCTAGTTTTTTTGCTTTTTTTCACGGGTGCTTGATATTTTAAGCTCTTAGTTGGGTAGGAGTAGAGTTATACAGAAGTTGTCACACCGTTGTTTGTTTTTATTGTAGATCCGTTGCTCCTCCTGTTGTTTATGACTTCAAACATGGTCGGAGTTAGAAATCTTGTACAAGGTGTTGAAAAGTCCCTCCATGTGTAAGTAAAAAAGAAATAGCTTATGATATTATTATGAAAAATGAAAACGGCATTCTGCTTTTACTTACACTCTGTGTGGGGCGAAAAAGTCAATAAAGCATCCCTAACAAGAATAAACGCTTTATTACAAATCTATAAGGACAAGTGTAAAAAGATTGATGTGGAAGAATTTGCTTTATGGTAGATTGTAAGACTAATTCAATATACTAAATAAACAACATTGGCGTCAAAAAAATTCTCAATAATGATAAATTCTCAAAGGGACAACGAAGTAACAAAAATCATCATAAAGATAAAAATCCTAATGCCAAGATAAACCTCAAGCCAAAGGATGGGGGTGGGCACATGACACTGCTCTCCCTCTCCTCCGCCACTGGCTGCAGATGCAATGTGTGAGGCTATACAATGCACATCCGGTGACGGAGCTTAAAAGTGGAGGACAGAGTTACTCTTCTTCTTAGAATTTACACTTAAAAAGATATACCTTTTGAATCTTGTCTGTGCAATCTCTCTTTTAAACCAAAATTTGGGCTGTCCATGGTTAGGCACAGAACGATATATATATATATATATATATATATATATATATATATATATATATATGTGTGTGTGTGTGTGTGTGTGTGTGTGTGTGTGTGTGTGTGTGAATGGAGCTGATCATTACTCGCCCCGGCAACTTGAGTTAAGTTGTCAACGCGATCTGGCCGTCCACGCGCGATCATGGACGGTCCAGATCATTTTTTTACGTTTTTTTTAATTTCGTCTGCCACATAATGTAGCGGACAATATTTTGACAAAATTACCCCTGATCCCGCACGCAAAGAAGCAAAATATAGGTGTGCAATACGGTTGTCCGCTACATTATGTAGCAGACGACTGTATTATAAAGGTTCCATATCCGCACCTCTCTTTGCCTTTTTTCCTTCTCTTTCTATCTTGTGGTTCTCTGTGTTCACATCTACATCAAGGCGTGGAGACAGGAGTTGAGTTTCAAGGATTAAAGTGGAATAGATGATGTAAAATTTGTTGCTTTGTGTGTGTGAAAGCTCGAAGAAAGCCCGAACAAAATGGGTAGTTTGTTTCTCTCTCTCTCCCCTCACAATTCCTAATTCATTCTCTTTCTTCTCCTCAAACCGGCAAGCCACCTCTTGGCTCCATCATTGACCACCGCCGATGCCTCTACTATACTGTGGCCCTGACTTTCCTTCAATCCTTACTACCATCGGCGCCTCCAATCTACCATGGGCACCTCCAATCGACCACCACCTTTCTTTTTTCATAATTAATTGGAAGGTTTACAATTGAGCTTTTGTTAATTAAAATTTTCTCCTTCTTAATTTATCTTTATGATATTGAGGATCTGGTTTAAGTGATAGGATTAGTGATGCTGAATTGCAAAAATCAGGATTTCAATTTGTGTCTTTGGTTGGAGCGAATAAGCTTTTTTTTGAAGGGTCAAGTGAATCTAGCCATCTTAAGATGTGCTCTTGGAGATAGAAACAAAGATTAACAACTTGTTCAAAGAGAGTTGCGATAAAAATAGTGGTGCCAAACTCTGGTGATTGATGGCGTCCACGGCAGATGGTGGTAGTGTCAGCTGAGCGGTTGCCATTTATCTGCACGAAGAAGAAAGAATAAGAGAGAATCAAGGAAATGAGGAGAGAGCAGAGGGAGAGATCTGTAATACACTTTTGTTTCCGGCAATCATCAGTCACGTTTGTGCATCCCACTAACACTATTGCCAATTAACTATGGCTCCTCTGTGCAATACAGTCGTCCGCTACATAATGTAGCCGACAGTCGTATTGCACACCTCTTTTTTTTTGTGTGCGGGGTCAGGGGCAATTTTGTCAAAATATTGTCCGCTACATTATGTGGTGAACGAACTTAAAAAAAAGTTAAATAGAAAAGATCTGGGTCGTCCATTGATCGCGCGTGTACGGCCAGATCGCTCTAGCAACTTAACTCAAGTTGCCAACACGAGTAATGAATCAGCTCTATATATATATATATATATATATATATATATATATATATATATATATATATATATATATATATATATATATATATATATATATATGGAGCTGATCTGTTGAGAGCGCTAGCAAAATAGAAGATTTTGCTAGCGCGATTTGGCCGTCCATCCCGAAGGGAGGGACGGCCCAGATCATTTATTTTTGCGGCATTGTCAGTCGTCTCTACATAGTGTAGCGGACGGACCTTTTTACCATCTTACCCCTGTTCCCCCGTCCGCTACACTGTGTAGCGGACCACTTTCTTGGCCTCACATTGACAGCCAAAAAGTCGTCCGCTACACTGTCTAGCAAACGACTATTTCTGTCAAATCAGTTGTCATATCAGTCTTGTCGATGCACGACTGTTACTTTGTCCTTATCCTACCGTCTGCTAGACAGTGTAGCAGACCGTTTTTGCTTTTCATTACTTCGAAACCATTATTCATTCCTTCTAAACTGCTATTCATTCTTTCTTCTCACAATTCTTCTAGCGGCGTTGGCAAGTAGATCGGCGCAATTTCTTCTCAAGAAATCCTTTAATCGACGAATCAATCACGTAAGTTCACAAACCAATCCTTTATTTGTTCATAATCTAGAGTTATTATTGCGGCTTATGCATGATTTTGAATGTGTGCGCAGTGCATTGTGCTAGCGTTTGTCAATGTATCTATATATATATATATATATATATATATGTGTATTGCGTATTATTTGTTCATGTGATTTCACTTGTAAAATCTCATTCTGTGTCTATTTGTATCTATGTACATTGCATATACACAGCATGTGAACTTATGTGAGTATTATCTGATCACATGCTAGCGTTGACTGTGCTAGCGTTGTATGTTTGAGAATGTTTACGCTTCCAACCTTGCCGTTTTTCCATAATTTCAGTTGCCAAAAATGGATTTCAACCCTGGACCAGAAGATCCGTCCGTATTATACGACCAAGCAAACCATATCAGTACGCTCATATGGGATGGTGAGTAAGATACTTATTTTATCAACTTTGTTATTCTTGGGAACGTTGTATATCGTTTATTTTGCTTAAATTGTATTTATTAATTCGTAGGAAAGAGCACTTCTCAACACGGTAGAAGTATCCGATAATTTTAAAGCATGGAAATTGAACAGAACCCAGAAAAGATTACTGCGTGGGATTGGGTTTGGGATTTTCACGCATGGGCAGATCTTTCAACACCTTGACCGGCACTTAATAGGTGCCCTTGTTGAAAGGTGGAGAAGTGAAACGAATACGTTTCACTTCCCTCTTGGAGAGATGACAATTACCCTAGAAGATGTAGGGTTCATCTTAGGGTTACCGGTGACGGAGCGGCCGGTAATAGCTCCTCCGTCGGAAGCAACGAATAAGAGGACCGCTAGGGACTTCTTTACTTCGATACCCCAGGATCAATTTAGCACTGGTGGTATCAAGTTGAAGTGGTTGGTAGATACCTACAAGGTTCTTTCAGATAACTACACGGATCAGATGCTTGTGCTGTACACACAAGCTTTCCTCTTGTGGGTGATGGGGGCAATTCTATTCCCAACAACGTCGAAGAATACCGTCAGCGTCAAATATTTACCGTTGTTGGGTAACCTGCTGGAGGTTGGGGATTATGCCTGGGGAGCCGCAACTCTTGCGTACCTGTACCGAGCATTGCACAAGGCAACGAGGCCCGACTCCAAAGCGATATGTGCATGTCTCTCGCTATTGCAGGTATATCATACAATTCTTGATTACGTGCTCATTTCTTTTTTGGTTGAATCGACAATAAAATTTGACGATACTTTATTTAATTTGTCTTTGCTCTCAGGTGTGGTCTTATGAACACCTTGCTACCGGCGCACCCAGGCGTAGGGACGGAACCGATAATGTGTGGCCTCGGTTGTGCGCCTGGGAGTACAGCCGGAAGGACAGCCACTACCCGAGGAGAGACGATTCCCATCACAACATTACGTACTATCGGGGGAAGCTCGACTCGTTATCTCCTGGCCAGATGCGATGGGCACCGTACAAACATTTGGCACGACGGGTGGGAGAGTCGTTCGTCTTCACGCTCTTCGGGTTGCAACGCACACCCCTGATCCACTTCGAGGTCGCAGAGTGGCAGCTGCCAGATCGCGCTATGCGCCATTTTGAGTGCCTGCAGGGGTTGCCAGCCGGCGCGCCGGATATGAGGCTTAACAGGAACCCACCGGGTGTCAGACGGTTTGGCAAGGCGAATGCGCACGACTTGTGCGCACGAGAAATTGAAGTTTGGAATTCCTGGCAGGACACGCTGGCGGCCATTGTGTCGGAGCCTGACCCCGTGATCAGCATCGAACAGTACAATGAGTGGTACTACCGCATCACCCGGAGGAGAGTAGCTCCAGTAAGGTTTGAACGCGGGGAGAAGTACCACCCTAGGGGTCAGATCGATGAGCACATGGCATACAATCTGGTAAGTTGGCCAACCAGTGCCTTTAATTGAACTTGATGATTCTAACTGTGTATGAAGTTACTTATTTATTATCTCTCTGGATGTAGGTTAATGCCTCGTTCGCCTTCTTCCAGAAGTTGAGCGAGCGGAAGGATTTGGTGGATGCAATGGGCGAGGAGCTTCGCCAACAGGCTGAAGCGTTGGCGTATGGCTGCAGGAATTTTTTGCGCCAAGCATCGGGCCAGCCTTTCGGCGTCAGCCCGGGAATGGGTTATCCAGGGTGGCAGCCCCTATATGTGAGCGAGGGATACACCGATCCCTCGGGACAGACTTCGGGAGTGAGCCAGGGATATGGTGGTCCCTCTGTACTGGGAATGGGTGGTGATTGGGGACCGCCAAGCACCATGGGCCAGGCTCAAGCGCCGTGGGAAGACTACAGTGCGCCCTCCTTCTCTTTGCTATTGGACTCGGAACCCCAACCCCTCTCTCAGAGTCAAGTCACGCAAGACTGGGGTTTCGGACACATCAGTCTGTCGGAGACACTGCCCATTGTCCCGTGGGCAGGACCATCTATTACCGAAGGAGGGCAATATCCCCCCGTCGACCCCCGAGGGCAATATCGCAAAGGGCATCCATTGAAGCCTAATATCCCCCCGTCGACCCCCGAGGGCAATATCACAAAGGGCATCCATTGAAGCCCCTAAAGCCGCATAAATGCCAAATAATCAAAGAGCGTTATTTTAGCGGCTTCCTCCGGGACAAAGCGTTGTATAGTGTGAATCATCCGGAGGGCATGGATTACACTTGTGAGTGGGGAGAAATGGCCTCCCTGGCTCCGGGGAGTTGGTTAGACAACGGTGTCATCTCCACATACGTGGAGATTCTGAAGGAAAGGGGTCGGGCCAACTGAACTGGTATCCGGCCGTTTTTTTGGTGGATGCCTTTTTTCATAGCCTCCTAGTGTCTGAATGGCAGGAGTGGGTCAAGCAAAGGTGGAAGAAAAAGTTGAGCCAGTGGAGACCGTCCGCTAACCTACGAGCGTATCTTACTAGGGATAGTCCAGTGAGCGCAAGTGTTGCCGACGTGTTTTTAATCCCATTTTTAGGGGAAAGCCACTGGTACTTGGTTTGCTATGAACCCAAAGAGAAAGTCGTATCGGTGATCGACAGTCTCCACGACGATACCATCCACATGCCTGTGCTGCAGATGTACAAAGCCCAGTTGGACTCAATGGTAATATTACGATTGTTGTTTAACAGTTATTGTAACTTGGCATAAATGTTAACTCGTGTCTTACGCCGTTTTATGTTCTCGCAGAATATATTTTGTGCAATGGTCAATGGTATCCGTGGTAACCCTGTATCGGCGCGGCCAAAGCTCGATTTGTGATTGAAGAAGAGGAGGCCCAAGCAACGTAACACTTCGGACTGCGGCGTCTTCCTTTGCATGTACATGGATTACATTTATCGGTCTGAGAGCCTCAAGGCGGCCGTCTGGAGCCAAGCAGAAGTAGACACCTTTAGATATAGAATAGCTTGGCAAATTATGAAAGGCCGGCCTAGAGCGGTTAGGTTTATTGTAAATCCGGCTAATGACGAGAATCCCCCCCAACATGAGGACCCCAGTTGACATTGTACCATTACAATAATTTTTTTTAATAAACCATGATTATTTAGAAAGCTTTCATTGGTGTGATTTGATTTGTGTTGAAGATTATTGATTGATTGATTTGTCTGATTTGCGTTGAAGATGATTGATTGATTTGAGTTGGTTTTTTGGCTCTCATTGAGAATGATTGAAAGGTGGATTGAGAATGATTGAAAGGTGAAAAACAAAATGTGTAGCGGACAGTAGGGAAGTGCAAAAATTTTCCAAGTGTTGGAGATTAGAGTTTGTCCTGCGCCGTCCGCCATACAGTGTAGCGGACAGTGGGGGCAACATAGGTGCAAAAAATTTTCAAGTGTTGGGGTTCAAAGTTTCTGCTGCACCGTCCGCTACACAATGTAGCGGACACTGGGGGAGGTGAAAAAAAATTTCTAAGTGTTGGGGTTAAGAGTTTCTGCTGCGCCATCCGCTACACAATGTAGCAGACACTGGGGGAGGTGAAAAAATTTTCTAAGTGTTGGGATTAAGAGTTTCTGCTGTGCCGTCCGCTACACAATGTGGCGGACACTCGGGGAAGTGAAATTTTTTTCTAAGTGTTGTGGTTTAGAGTTTCTGCTGCACCGTCCGCTACACAATGTGGCGGACACTCGGGGAAGTGAAAAAATTTTCTAAGTGTTGGGGTTAAGAGTTTCTGCTGCGCCGTCCGCTACACAATGTGGCGGACACTCGGGGAAGTAAAAAAAAATTCTAAGTGTTGGGGTTAAGAGTTTCTGCAATGCCGTCCGCTACACAATGTAGCGGACATAAGGGATAGTGAAAAGATTTTCTTAGTGTTGGAGTTTAGAGCGAACAGTGGGGTACTCCAGGTGCAAAAAAGTGTAAAAAATTTAGAAGTTGTGCGTTGTCCGCTGTCCGCTACACAGTAGCGGACAACTGCTTTTTGTCCACTATACAATGTAGTGGACAATTGGGCAAAAAAAAAAATTTAGTTGTTGGTATTTTTAGCTGTTGGTCAGACTTTGTTTGAGTTGGTAGTTTCTGGCAATGGAATAAGTGCTTTAGCAGCGGATTAAATAATCTCAGCATTCTCAAGCGCATGATATTCCATCAAAAATTTGACACCATCAAATCATCAATTGACCATCACAATTCTCAAATGCACAATTAAGAACCTAAAATTATCAGACACAAATTTATTAACACAAATTTAGGGTTCAACATTGGGGGAAAACTTTTTCACAGGTGCTTTGATCAAACACGGATACTTGAAACCTAAATAGCCCCTTGTGTTCAAAGATTACAAACTCCCCTTCATTGAGGTCGTGCTGCTCGCAGAAATTACTCCAACCCTCTGCGAAATAAAGTTGCTCTTCGCCGCGCTTCTTCTTGATTTTAACAAGCCATGACCCCTTGCTGCTGGTTAAAGTTGCTTCGACCCAAGTGGCTTCGCCCCAAAGTGTGGTAAGCAATCTGCAGAAGGCTACCGGTATGGCCTATCACATTCATTATAAGACAGGTAAGTTTTTAAGCAAAGATAAAATTAACACACACGAAAACACAGAGTAAGAGGGATGCCTACAAGTTCGGTATGAAACCCAGGCACCATGACCTTGAAGAAGTGCCTGTTCACCGAAGCAGAAGCCATGCGGACAGTCGCCGTAGAGGGGGTCGCGGGTGGGTGAGACGTTGGAAACAGAGAGAGAGAGAGAGAGAAACGGGTGGAAAAAGAGAGGCCGTTCTGATTGGTATTTAATAGGAGTTTGACGTCCGCTACATTGTGTAGCGGACAGAAGGCATACCAACAGTTTTTTGTCCGCTATATTGTGTCGTGGACACTTTACAATCCCAATAATGTTGGTCTCTGGTGACCCGTCCGCTACATAGTGTAGCGAACGGGGCAAGCCAAAAAAAAATTAAAGTTAATCTGTGAATGGGTCCATCAGAAATAACCTTCCAGTCTTCAGTAAGAAGATAATCTCATCAAATATTAAGTATTATTACAAATGTCAAACAATCTTAATGGCTTATACAAAAAAACTAAAGGTCCACTGCAGCTGCTTCTTCCTCATCTTCGGCCTCATCTTCTTCCTCATCTTGCAAAACCCTTGGACTTATCCCCAGTGCCTTGTAATGGTTCCGCTTGTCATGGTCGGTCATTTTGTTGCACAATGCACACCTTCTCAGCTTTTTAGGTTGAGTTGCCTGTTCAATAGAGCTTTTCATCTGCGTAGATCTCTTGCGTCCTTTCGTCTGCGATATAATTGGGTCCAAAGGCCGGATATCATTGTCATCTTCCTCCCCCGGCTCGTCATCTTCTGATCCCGTTGTAGGCTCAGTGTCAACCGCATTGCTGACTGAAGCTGCTTCCAACTGGTCGACGATGGGCTCTTGCTGCTGAGCTACCTCGAGGAGATGTTTATATCCGGCCATTGTAGCAGCACCTTTTACGGACAAACGGGTGAACATTGTCACCAGATGATTATACCGCAACGTCTCTGATTCTTCAAAGTCAGTATACGGGTGCTCCGGAAAGGCAATGGTACCGTGCAACCTGTTTGCACCTTTCGTCCACCGTGGCAGGACATATTTATCGGGGATTGTCCTGATATTCTTCTGGGTGAAAAACTGCAGAACGTGTCTACACAGGATGCCGTGGAACTCAAACTTCTTGCAAACACATGTCACCGAATCCGTCAATGTGTCATGGCTCACCGTATAAATTCTGCGCAGCTTCTCAGGGACGAGGTCATTCACGAGCGAATAAACCTTGTACTCACGCGTAGACATTTCTGCCACCTTGTTTATACTGTATCGTCCCGATTTTCGCAGCTCTACTTGGTATAGCAAGAAGATCTCCTTCGTATAGACTTTGGCACCGTTCAGCTCCAGCGGGGTCTCGAGCAACCTTCTCCTTTGTTTGTACGTTGTTGCAAAGTCGGCAGCCCTTTCTTTTACGAACAACGAAGCTACCGCTTTTTGTGCGGATGCAACGAAAGTCTTCAAATTGGTAGCTGTACCCACATAACTATCGAACGTGGCATTCATAGATTCACTCCTGCCCGTCGTTTTCATGCCCGCTGAAAAATACCTCCTCGTGTAAACACCAATCCATTGCTCTTTGCGCTCGTACAAGTGCTGGAGCCACTCGTTGTCTTGCAATGAGTAATCCCGAACAAGCTTTTCCCACCTCTCCTCAAATTCCTCAATCGTTAACGACTTGGTAATGCACTTGTCAAAATCCTGTTTAAAGTCTGGATACTTTGCATACACGTGATGCAGACGTTCCGGGTATTTGTTGCTTATGTGCCAAGTGCACAAGTTGTGCCGAGTGTCTGGGAAGACGGTCGCAATAGCCTTCTTCATTGCCAAATCTTGATCGGTGATGATCACTTTGGGTGCTTTGAAGTTCATTGCTTCCAGCCACGTCCTAAACAACCATACAAAAGAACCCTCGCTCTCGTCCCTTAACAAGGCGAACCCGAACAGGATGGAGTGATAATGATGATTGACGCCGGTGAAAGGAGCGAACGGCATCGAGTACTTGTTGGTACGGTATGTGGTGTCGAAAGTCACGACATCCCCAAAATGCTTATAAGCTAGCCTCGAACGACCGTCGACCCAAAAAATTGTACTAACTCGATGCTCGTCGTCAAGTTTATAATCGAAGGTAAACTGCGGGTCCTCCATCTGCATCCGTTTCAATAGGCTCATTGTCGATTGCGCATCATTGAGGTCATACGCGGCTCGTCTATGGGTTCGGACCGCGTTACGAACGTCTGTCGTGTTAAAGTTTAAATTTTGAATTCCCCCAGCCTGTTCAGCAAGAACATTAACAATCTCAGTAGGTCCAATTCGCGCATTGCTCATTGTGTGAATTAGGCTCCTCGCGACCTTACCCATCTTCTTGTGTTGATGCATCTGACTCACCTTAGAAGGAGTTACTAACGGGTGATTGTGTGCCAGTTCCAGGCTGGTAATAAGCCAATGATCTTGATTGAGTTTGTAGCTTACGAACATCTTGACCTGGCAATTTGTGCGCTCAAAGCAGTCCCGTCTTCTACGCGGATATCCTATTTCATCATCACTGTCATCATTGCCTACGCGTGTCTCATTTTGCAATGGGTTTCTGCCCCTATGACACTTATCTTTTTTGTTACGTTGCTTGTTCTTGTGGTCTTTATTCTAATGCCAAAACCAACCCTCAATGAATACGCTCGAAAACATTCTTCAGCTTCTTCCAACGTTTGAAATGTTCATCCTAGATACGGATCACTAGCATCTACGGGGACGTTGGAGCTCGACACGAAATCAGACATTGTGAAACAAGACCTGTGTAGAAATAGACTACGCTTAACAATCAAATGGCATTTCTAACTGAAAATATTACCTAAAAATTATCTTGGCGAATAGACCAATTTAGGATGACAAACATACCATATGCATAATCTCAAAAGTGTCTCCAAATTAATAATTATTAATTTATTGAACATAACAAATTAAAATTACTAAAATAAATAGACGAATTCATCATGCCAAAAATTCGAATTAAACTATAATGAATTTATTTAGAGTTAACAAATTACACCTTTTTGATGAACATCATGTCTAGAACATCACAAAAAATCTAGAGTATAATATCACAAATTGATGAATACAGTGACAAATTTCTAGAACATAAAAAAAAATCTATACTTTTTTGTCCAAACAAAGTAAAATTATATTTTACTAGTCAATCCATAAAGAAAATTTCACCATTCGCAAACTTACCTTGCTTGAGTGAAACTTAAAGTAAGTGTTACTCGAAACTTGAAGAGAGCTGAAAATGGAAGCGAGTCCGAAGGAGAAGAAAATTGTAGCTGAAGGACCTTGAGGAAGTTTTTGGGTATAAAAGTACTGTCCGCGATACTGTGTAGCGGACAGTATTTCCGACAACATTGACGTGTGTAGAAATGAAGGTACAGACCCGTCTGGAAATGTGTCAGTTGTGTCTAGACAGTGTAGCGGATGACTTTTTGGCTATCAATGTGGGGCTAAGAAAGTGGTCTGCTACACAGTGTAGCTGACGGGGAAGCAGGGGCAAGATGGTAAAAAGGTCCGTCCGCTACACTATGTAGCAGACGACTGACAGCGCCGCAAAAATAAAGGATCTGGGCCGTCCATCCATTCGGGATGGACGGCCAGATCGCGTTAGTAAGATCTCCTATTTTGCTAGCGCTCTCAACGGATCAACTCTCATATATATATATATATATATATATATATATAGTCGTAAGAATCACGTGCTTTGCACGTTAGATAGTAATTGAAAGAAGAAAAATAAAAAATGTGATGGACATGGACCTTTTTGAAAAGCACAATTAAACTTAATTACTATGATCAATTTAGTTAAACCTTACTAAGGAAATCAATTGTGAATTGCTACTCAAACACACACGAAGCACGAAAAGTTCATTGTAAAAAACTATTCTTTCTTTTGAATACAAATTGCTAATGCCAATTACCAACAATATTTGTCATTGATCATACTTATTTTTTTTTTTTTATTGTTTTTTCACATCAAGTTGTCATCATTAAAGAAAATCGTGACTATTCCACCCTACGCCTTGTTAGAAAGGTGCACTAACATTCTAATTAGTTTTAAATATCTCTCACAAATATTTAAATTTTAGTAAACACTACAAGTTTGGTATTGCAGTATACATGTGAAAAAAGCACATGAAATGTAATGAGAAGTTTATTTGTTGGAGTTGTTCAATATCTTGTAATATAATTATATGGCATGTATGTAAGTTTAGGAAGTGTAAGATGAAAGTTAGAAATGAGAAAAAGTCTGAAGAATAGCGAAGTGATATTAAGCAAAGTTCAAAATTCGTAGATCAAAAAGGAAGTAAAATGTCTAATGAGAAGGAGTTAAGATAAAAGAGTATATAACAAATTTTATAGAACATAATAACTTAGGAACTTAAATGTTGTACCTTTAAAATCAATAATCAAGCGAAACTCAAGAGACCTAATATGACACATATAAAAATTCAATTGCTTAGACAATACGTATGATAGATATAACTTTCAATGATCTTTTTAAATTTTCTACCATTCTTTTTTAAAGTTGCCCTTTTCTCGGTAAGTATAAGCACTAAAGTTCATAATATTATCATTTAGGAATTTTAGTAACATCAACTCATGTTGTTTCTTTCTGCAGAGTGATGGTTATTTCTTGTATCAATAGTCGTTGGGACCAAATGGCCCTCTATTTTCATTCTTTTATTGTTGGTAATGATCTAGTCTTATTAAGTATCTCTTATTTAAAAATTGAAAGTGCAAATCAATTATTTCTAGCTTAAGTTCTAGCTCAAGTAGAACTTGTCTAAAGCTATTTTAATCTCATTGTTTTCCTCCTTTTATGTTAGACAATTTATAGTATACTTTAAAGCTCACTTGATAGTTTTGGCAGTATACTCTAAAACTCTTTTTCGCTTTGACCCAGCATGACATCGTTTGTCTTATTAGTACATACTAAGCTGCTAATTTTGTGGTGCACGTAATTCAACATATATTTGTCACAAGGTTTTTATTTTATCTCATACCATTTACGATAAATATTACGTCTGCTCATCTAAAAGCTAATATGGGCCTCTGTCAATAAATTTCAGTTCGCATCCACATGCAAAAGTTAGTTAATACAATAGCCGGTCCACCTTAGAATAAAGACATATAAAAAAGACACGATAATACCTAAACTTATAAACGGTTCTTTAATAAGTAGCCGAAATCAAGGTGTCCTTTTTATTAATACGATGTAGACAAGTTTTTATTTTAATAAAATATGAGATTATGAACAAGTTATTTTTTACCAAATTAATCAAACTCTCTGATAGGTTTCTTAGTTGCAAATGAGTGAAAAAAGAAATACTAACAACATTGCCTCCATGAATACATAAGTGTTGGTCTCATGGAACCTAAGTTTGTGAATGACATGTTTTCAACGTTTGTTTATTATGAAGGTGAAGACGTGCTAGCGTATCTTCAAATTTATGCAATTTAGTATGTTATTGTACTTTGCAAATTTGTATTAAATTTGTCAAATCTCTCTCATTAACTATTGAACTATTATAAGAAAAGTTCTTGAAAATGTTACCTAATAAGATGCAAGTAAAACTCATCTACAATTTCACTAATCAGGATAATTCAATGCAAGTCGTTTTCTATAGATATTTTGTAACTCGGATGTCTTCATATCTTTTTTTATGTAAGAAAAAAATTGAATAAAAATTGAATAGTTTTTTATGGAGATTTTTAAGCAAAAGTCAAAATGTACCCTTAAGTTAATAATAAATTCAAATACAATATTTTAATAAAAGAAAGTAAAAAAAAAAAACCCTGTGATTATAATCCCCTTAAATTCAAATAGGATATTTTAGAGAAAGAGGCTTAATATTATGTCAAAAGTAAAAAATACCCTTAATCTAAATCAAACTCTAACCAATAAAAGGGCATTTTCAAGGAATATAAGTTTGAAATGGATGCTTTCAAGGAATTTTGTTTAGCCATTTAACCTCTTAAATTTAGTCTCACCCTTTTAAATGTCAAAAAAGACCATTAATTTTTACAAACCTTTTAAATTTTTATGAAAAGATATTGAGCCGTTTAATCACTTGCGTATCAAAACTTGAGAAAAATCATTAATTGTTCAAGCTCAAATAAATTAGAGTCTTTATTAATAGAGTCCAGCTAATCCTATCATCTACGAGAGTGAAATATACACTATAACCGTATGAAAAATATGTTATCATGCAAATGTATGGTATTATGGGCTACATGTTGTCATGCAAATAAGAGAATTCCAAGAACATGTTGTCATTCAAATAAGAATAATATGAACTTAGGATTATTCAATTACCATGAATCCAAATTATGATTAGAAGTAGAATAGTTCAATCTAGCAATTCTTAAAAGTTATGATTCTATATACATTATAAAAAAAACTTTGTTATATGCAAGTTGTTTTTAATAATCAATTTGGTGGAGAAGTTGTAGTAGCTATAAGCTAGTTTAGTTTCAACATGAATGAAAGTATGTTTTTGAGAAGATTTTTTTAAGTAACTATTAAAGAGAGTATACAATAGTTTAAGGGTGATTTTTTAGGATTTTTCAAAAGTCTTTTTTCTTTAATAAAAGTAAAAAAAAAAAAACCTTTAACTACAATTAAAGCATATATACTTAAGTAAGAGTATTTTAAGGAAAGAAACTTGATATTCTATGAAAAAAATGCAAAATACTTGGTATTTAAGAAGTTTTTTAAACTACAATTACGGGTATTTAGCTACTGCCTTTAGAAAGTTATCATCTAAAAAAAAATCAATAATTCCCAAGATTGCGTCTCATAAGCATTGCTCTGAGACCCAAATCACCCCTTCACTTTCCTTTCCTCTTCACTTTAATCTCACCAAAAACCCCAAAATGGGTCTCTTCTACAATTACGGGTATTTTGCTTTTAACCTTTTCATAATGCACCTTTAAGAACTTAATACTCCAAAGTTAATTACACTGCTCATCTGTTGAACCCCATACTTTTGTGCTGTTGGTAGAAATGGTTCCATCCCATCAGCCCTGTCATTATGCTCCAAAATGACCATCAAGCTGAATCTGGGCTGGACTTGTAAGGTGGATATTAGAAGTACGTTGGGCCTAATTGAGTCCACACTTGTCACTATATGGATCAACTCCATTCTAATTGGGCGTGGGCCTACCAGATTATATCTTGCTGCTACACCAGATCCAATTCCTTCCAAGTCTTGCCGCAAAGTAGGTTATGCATCTCTTTCTTTTTGTACGTTAAATTAAATTAAATAAATATGGTCCCTTGGCACAGGGTTAGCTGATCTTCTACTTCTGTTTTTAATCATTCACTGACGGCAGGCACATGACAGATGTCTTTATTTGGCAACACCAAGATTCTCCATAACTCAATAATTAAGCATTCCTTCCGACCCTTTTGATTTAAACATTATTTAGAATATAAATTATATTTTATAAATTTTTCATTTTATTCTTAGAGAGAGAAAGGGGGACGGAGGAAAGACAGTGAGTTGAGAGAGAGAAAAATATATTGGTCAATGATTAAATGTGAAGAGAGAAATAGAATAAAAAAAAGGTATAAAAAGAGTAATTATGAAAAAACACTTAGAAAATCTTCTTTAACTTGGAAAGCGATCAAATTTTTTGGGACAACCTAAAAAAGAAACATGATCAAATATTTAGAGACAGATCGAGTATTACACAGTGGAATTTCAATGCTTTCATTTGTTGTACGCTCTCGTGAGATTTTGAAGACGTGATAAAGAAAACCATATAAAAAAAAACTCTCTACAAGAGAGGCGATTTTTGCGAACAATTATCCTCCCTAACCCCCCCCCCCCCCCCCCCCACCCCTCGCTCTCTCTCTCTCTCTCTCTCTTACTTTCGTCTCCTCTATCATTGCCGATTTTCCCAAAGGATGGTGAAGTGGTAGTCTAGCTGCTGTTTCGTTAGTCTTTGTGAGGGATCTTGAGGGCGTTAGGAGCTGGATTGTGTCACTGTCACGACAGGTAGTTTCGATTGGTTCGATCATCCTAGTTTTCTGGCGTCGGAGATCGGTTGGTGTGGGATGCAAGGTAAGTTTTCGTGGCCTTGGGTTGCTTTGGTTTATGCTACGGGGTTGTGGTGGCTTCGAGTTTGGCCGTCAGGGTTCGTGGGTGTTTCCGTCAGGGTTTCGTTAGAATTTCTTGGGTTAGAGAAGGCGAGGTGAGTTTAGATCTAGGTTTTTCTTCTAAGGTTTTTCCTCCCCTTCCCCTCTAGTTGGTCCCCCTTTCCCCTAGATCTAGAAAGGTTTGTGTTTCGTGGCTGTAGGTGGATAGGTTTTCTAATCTGCTTGTAGGTGTCTGTGTTGAGTTAGTTTGGCAGCTGATGGGTGACGATGTTGGGTCAGTGGTTGATATAGCGATGGCTGAGTTCTGGTTTGTTGGCGTTTTGTCCGCCGGTGAGGGTTTTCGATGTGTTTCCTACGAGGGTTTCCAATGGGGTTTTGCCTTTTGTGTCTTCTGAGGTTAGGTAGCAATGAGTTGGCTAGAAAAGACAACATTTTTCGACGCCAGAGGGGAAGCATGAAGATCGAGGCAACAATGCATGATGGGACACGTGTCTGGAGTTTGGGTTGGGGCTGGCAGATTGCTGGCGTTACAGTATTGGCTGTTTCTTTCGTATTTATCTTATATATTTAGTTCTTAGTTATGTTGTTGTGTAGGGTTTTATTTTGCATTTAGTTGGTTATTGTATCTCCTAAATTTTTTTTAAAAAAACTTATATTTGAAGTTTTTTTTGTTTCAGGCTTATTTGTCATTAGGTTTTTCATGTATTATTTTTCAGTTTGTTTTAGTCTGTATTTTATTATATTTCCTATCGAATGGAAATGTCATCCATAGTTTTTTACTTGCCATTTAGACATGTTTTGCAACTCCTTAGTTGATAATATTTTGTAATTCCTTAATTGATCTTGATATATATTTTTACTCTTCACTCAAAAAAATATATATGATAAAATCTTTATTTCATTAAATGTATCAGATCAATGAGAAAAATACGTTTATAAGATCACTGACTTTAGTCTAAATTAACGCAAAAATTGATCCAAAAAAACATTTATTACCTTTCAAACTAAAAAGGGAAATGCAAGATGCAAAATCCTCCTTTTTTTTTTTTACTTCGATACGACTTTATTTTCTCACGCTCGCACTTCTTTAGCGATGCTAATTTTCCAGCTTATAACAACACTTAAACGGGGATTGGTGGAATCATCTGTCATCACCGTCAGTCTCAGTCTCCGATGGTGTCAGCACCGCTGCCCCCACCTCACAAAGACACACTCATCCACAGGAAAGAACTCCTGAAGTAATCTCCTGAGAATTTCTCCGATCATCAACTTACCAAATCCAATGGTTAAACTTTTCATCGCCACCGTCGCAACCATTCTCACCGCCCTCCCCTTGCTCTCCTATCCACCCCACCCAAAACCCTACTACCACTCCCTCTTCCTCTCCCCTTCCCTCTCCGACAACGCCACCATCTCCCACCACCTCTTCACCCTCACGCGCCGCCCCCACTCCGCCTCCACCCCGGCCAACGCCGCCGCCGCAGCCCACGTCTTCTCCACCCTCACGTCCCTCGGCATCCCCACCCGCCTCACCTCCTACCCCGTCTCACTTTCCTTCCCCCTCTCCCGCTCCCTCACCCTCACCCCTCCGCCCCCCGCCCCACCCACCACCTTCACTCTCACGCAAGAAACCTACCCCGATGACCCGTACGCCGACGTTGCATCCGAAGTTCTGCCCACCTTCCACGCTTACGCAAAATCCGGTACTGTTATCGGACAAGTTGCATATGTCAACTATGGGCGTGTGGAGGATTATGCAGTACTGGAAAACATGGGGGTTAATGTTTCAGGTTGTATTGTACTAGCTAGATATGGGGAGATATACAGAGGGGACATAGTGGAAAATGCGTATGAAGCGGGGGCCAAAGGGGTAATTGTGTACAGTGACAAAAAGGACTATGGGGGTGGGGCGGAGGGGAAGGGGTTTCCGGATGACAGGTGGATGCCGGCCACTGGGGTTCAGGTGGGGTCGGTGTTCAACGGCGCTGGGGACCCGACGACGCCCGGGTGGGCTAGCGGGGAGGGCTGCGAGAGGCTGACGGACGACGAGGTGGAGGCTGGCGGGGACGTGCCGTTGATACCGTCGCTGCCTGTGTCGGCTGCGGACGGGGAGGTTATACTGAGGGCTATTGGCGGCAAGGTGGCTGGCGACGATTGGCGGGGCGGTGAGGATGTCCCGGTCTATCGGGTTGGGCCGGGGCCCGGTGTTCTAAATCTCGGTTACACCGTAAGTTACTTCACTTGTAGTTTTGTCCGTTTCAAACTTTGAGTGTCATTCGGCCTTTCATGAACGAATAGTAATTTCGAGAAACAAATCACGTTGAGTTGCCATAACCGCTTAATTTTCTAGGCAAGTTCATTGTCAACTTAGGACACTGAATTTTGTAACATATTCTGTTTCATGGGGATAGGAGTTATGTTTTGGGGAGCTTTTGAATTAGTTAGATGTACATTTGCTTAAATGTCAATCAGAAGTAGATTTTTTATCCGTCTCTTCAAACGAGACCTTAGATTGAAATTTTGCTTTAGAGGATGGAGGAGAATGTACCACTTGGTAAGTGTTCAAGATTGACTCAAATTTTGGATACCGTCCCTACATTTGGGGTTTAGCCGCTTCTGAGCTGTAGAAGTAGAAGCAAAGGATGCGTGTTTCTGAGTTGCTGAGAAGAGTGTCTTCTTGGATCTTGCAGGGGCAAAACATCATAAGCACGATCCAGAATGTTATAGGAGTTATTGAAGGAGCAGAGGAACCTGATAGGTATGTATTGAGACAAAGAAATACAAATGTTGTATCGTTAGAAGATCAGCAGTTACTGCACAACTTGTCCACGAAAATGCAGAAATAACTCATCAATAGTGGTGTAGTCATGTGCTGAATGTGTTTGTAGATATGTCATTCTGGGTAATCATCGCGATGCATGGACATTTGGAGCTGTTGATCCCAACAGTGGTACAGCAGCCTTGCTTGAGGTAATTATGGTTCCAACATATCCCCATGTCAGATGCATTTTCAGCAGAGGCCTAATCCTGATTTTTTCGTGGCAAGTATAGGTTGCACAAAGGCTAGAGAAGCTGCAAAAGAAAGGGTGGAAACCTCGACGAACAATAATTTTCTGCAACTGGGATGCTGAGGAGTATGGCCTGGTCTCTCTCTCTCTCTCTCTCTGTACAGTGTTTTTGTGTGTGTGTGAGTGTGACTGTGTGACTTTAACGCACAAGAACACGAGAGGAAGAATGACTATATTCACTAATATCTTACCATATTCAGGTAGGATCAACAGAATGGGTTGAAGAGAACAGGGAAATGCTAGCTTCAAGAGTAGTTGCTTACTTGAATGTTGACTGTGCAGTAAGAGGAGCAGGATTTAAGGCCTCTGCAACTCCACAACTTGACCATTTAATTATGCAGGCTACTCAACAGGTATGATGGAAGAACTTCGATTGTGTACTGTACTGCGTACATAAATTCCAATCAACAGCAATAATAACAGCTATATCAACTATAAATACGCTAGATGTCTCCAACTGTATCGTCTCTATTATTAGCTCAGCTAAGAAAAAACAAGCATAATGGTTCAACTTATGATATGCTGGATTTCCTTTTTCTTTCCTGAATTGCTGATTATACAGAATTCTTTTTCTTGAACTTGAAGGTTGAAGACCCAGACAACTCATCACAAACAATCTATGAATCCTGGGTTGGCACGACCAATCATCCTTCTGTAAGCACTTCAGAATGGCTCTTCCAAGAAAAATAGTAACCCATCCGAGAAAATTCTTGGCGTTTTTGTATTGCGTCACTGACTTTCAAGCTAGAAAAAATCCAACCAAAGGGCTTGATATCTACTAAACAAGAAAAATTTTGGGCTGCATCAGATGAACTCATGCTGATGAATATACCACATAATTGAATCTCTATTTCTTAGTTTTGTTTAAATTTAAAAAGTTTAGACCTTACAAGACTTGAAATTTGTTTCCAAAGATTGGAAGGTTAGGAGGTGGAGGGTCAGATTATGCAGCATTCGTACAACACATTGGTGTTCCATCAGCAGATGTATCATTTGGAGGAGGTAACATTATATTTCCTTCTATAGCACCTTTTATCTTAAAAAGAGCATGCTGCTGCGCCATCATGTCTCTGACTGCTTTCATGTATCTAGCTAGGTTTTCAAGAATAACGAAGTTTAAACTGGAACTTCCTCCAGTGAAATGCTTCCCACCCTGCCCCCGCCACCCAAATGATACGAAGTCTTCACAAACCCCTTTCTAAATGGCTTTTCCTTCATACATCACATCCTCCAAGCAAGTCATGAGGCCGTGAAATTAACATATTTCTGCATCCAACTTAATGATACTCATATCAGACACTCTAGCCATTCTCCTGGGCTTCACTGCATCATTCCTCACTTGGTTCTGATGTCCAGCCCTGGGACAATTTCTAGCCAGATGCCCCTCCCGACCACACTCAAAATATTTCCTCATTTCCCACGTACATTGCCAGCCAGGATGAAACTGGTTGCACCTATGGCAGGTCTGTGGGCCATTCTGTCCCCCCGTTCTGATAGTGGTAAGTGCCTTACATTAGGATGTTATATGTCTGGAATCTCATACATATCTGGTATATCGTTAGAAATTGAAGCTATTTTTTTGCTTCGCTTCACGCTGAGTAGTGTCAAGGTTGAGCCCTGGTAAAAAGCGTGGGCATGCTTCTTATATATTTTCAAGCGATTAGTTGACTGAACACATCAAATGCAGCATACCCAGTATACCACTCGATGTATGATGACTTCATCTGGATGCAGAACTTTGGCGACCCAATGTTCAAGAGGCATGTGGCAGGTTTGTTCTATATGTCCCTACATCCAATAACTGCATCTGAAGGATTACGGTTCCAACATATCTAGCATTTTTCCAATGTTCATCTGATATTATCTCCCTCTCCCCAACCTCCCTGGGCAACACACAGGTAAAGGAAAAGCAAAGACTAGAGAGTTAGTTTTTTCTTGCTTGGGTAGTAATACACTCGTAAGAGTTCGTCAATTAACTCGGCACAAATCATATGATCAAATAAGTCTTAAGAGCTTGTCAACTAACTTAGATTTGTTTATGGATATATTTATTTGATCTTTGAAACAGTGGCAAGCATCTGGGGTTTGGTAGCTCTTCGGCTTGCAGACGAGGAGTTTTTGCCTTTTGATTATATCTCCTACACAAATGAGCTACAGGTATGCTCTAGATTCTCATAGGTAAATCTCGTTGGATTTGAGCTACAAGGTTGAATACAACACAACTGTTGATGCAGAAAAGTGCAGAAGACTTAAAAGTCGAGGTCTCTGGTAAGAGTATAAGCCTCAGCCCCTTGCTCAGGTCTATTGAAAAGCTCAAAACAGCAGCCACCAAAATTGACATTGAAAGAAAGGTATTGTTCGAATTTGTATGATTTAAGATACCAATGTAAAATGCACTTTTTCCACATGCCGAAGATAACAGAAGCATGACGTTAGGCAATGGAAGAAAACAAAGTTTGGCAATCAATCTGGAAAAACCAACCTTTGAAAGTGAGAGAGTTGAACGACAGATTGATGATGGCAGAGCGAGCGTTTACAGACAGAGAGGGACTCCTTGGAAGGCCATGGTATAAGCATTTGGTATTATTCTCTCCTGAGCCGAATTCATCAGTGGGTCTACCTATGTTTTAGTCTTGACACTTCTACAATCTGACTATTTTCTCTCTCTCTCTCTCTCTCTCTCAGATATATGCACCCTCGAAGCACAACGATTACGGATCTAAATCATTCCCAGGAATAGATGATGCCATCGAAAAGGCAAAGAGCCTTACCACGGCGGAATCATGGTACTCTGTGCAACATGAAGTTTGGAGAGTCACCAGAGTTATCACACACGCATCACTAGTCCTTGGAGGTCAACTGACATGAACATTGGCAACCTTAACACCCTTTAATGCAATTCATACTTGTAGAATTTTCACCTTCTTTAATCATTGCTCTGTTTTATGGGTCTATACTCGTTCTTTCACTTTTCACAATTGAAGGTGCATCAGAAGGCGCCAGAGCCACATAATTGGTTGAACTCTTCAAAGGAAGCTCAGATAAATGCCAACCAACAATAAAATACCAAAAACTTGAGATCAATTCCATCATAGCCTAAAACCCAAGATTTTGATTCCCATAGTCTGCAAGATAATGTGGCTCACTGTAACTTGAAAACTAACTTTGGTAGCAAAATTTGGTAAATACTTTAAATCTAAAGAATTCAGAGGTAGTCCCTAGAACTTTATATATACAAAGAAATTACTACCATCAGGATATCTTTGTCAACAGAAGCAGGTTTTGACTCATCTAAAGATTAAATAAATATTAAGGAAGATTTTCCGTACAAACTCCATCAATTTCGTCCAGCCCAAATTGCTTGCATGCTATAAAAACCAAGCAGTGGGGTCTATCAACTTCCTAGTCCTAACTTAATCATGTATTTTAGGTATTATATGTACACTATCAACATAAAATTTGCGCCATATATGTACAATAAATCCTTGGCAAACGAAGTTCCCTTACTTCCAAACCTTGATAGCCCCATCCCTACCACTTGATATCAGAAGTCTCTGGTTCAATTTGACAGAGGCCATAGAGAGAATGGAGTCACGGTGACAACCTGCAGAATCAGTGGCAGCAGCCGCAAGAACCGCCTTTGCAGTCAACCTGGTTGCCACAGGCCGTCTCTTTGTCTCCTGTTTGCAGATAGAAAATTTTGATTTGTGTCTTACGAAAACCAAACTGTAGGATACAGATAAATATGACAATGTTTCAGCTGCAAACTGAAATGAGCCAATCAAAAAGAGATCGAAGGCGAAAGAACGAAGGTCAAATTTAAAGCTCATAAGGAGAATTTTGCACTCACAAAAAGGAATCCCCAGTTAAGTGTATCTTAAAAGTTACTATGTTACCGTTTCCACTGTACCCATACCCAATTTAGTATGACGTTCCTCTTAGTTCCAATGTACAGGCCACAGACATGTAAACCAACTTAAGGACAGATAACCTGATGGCATGCTAGACCAACAACAAACTAGAGTGGAAGTCGGTACAGAAAAATCAAATTTGGAAGGTTGTCCAGAAAAAAAATTGTACTTGCCAAATTAGTCTAACTACACTCTTTACGTGTTTCCTCCATTTGGTAAGGCTCAGCTGGAAAATATAAAACTCAACAAAACTAGTGTACTCGTTTGGGCTCAGCGTCAAACCAATTCTAACCTTCCAAAAGAGAGAATACCTTATCACCAAGAGGAAGAAAATAATAAGGTTTAACATTGTTTTCCCACTTGAAATCATGGGGTTTCAATTGCATCACATAACACGCAAACGTTTTAAATTCATTGCAGTTGGCCCAAAATCGTCTCTTGGTTGAAAAAAGGGTGGAGGGCCCTCCACATGAAGAAGCAAAAATGTCTTTTCAACAAACACAAACAACACCCCTAGGCCCTACCACAAAGTCGCCAACCACCCCTACCATCCACACCCGATAGACAACTAAAAACCACCCCAGCCCGCCCCCCAATCCCCAACACCATAATCGAACCACCACACAATACCACAGTCCCCACCCCCCATCACCCACCACCAGTGCCCCTATTCCCCATCAACCACCACCAGTGCACACACCCTGCACTCTCTCTCTCTCTAGCCCCCCTCTCTCGCCCCTCCCAATCCCCCATCCCTATCACTATCACTGACGCTGAACCGAAGCCAAGATCACACCCATATCGAGATCAAACCATCCCGATGCTCCAGCACCGAATTTGCCGCCACTAAAAAATCTAAGACCTAGGTGAAAATTTTCATCAAGTGGACCATGGCGTTGTGTGGTGGTTCAGTAATGGCAAATGGGGATTGGTGGGGGCGAGGGCGACAGACCGTGTGTGTGGGTGTTTTCTGTGTATGATGGGTTTTTTTTTTTTTGGGATGGGTTTGTGTTTATGGGCGTGCGCAGACAGGGTTGTGTGTTTGCGGGTGATGAGATGGGGCGTGGGTATTGTGTGTGTTGTGATAGTGGGTGAATGGGGCGGATGGTTGGTGCACACCACCGTCTATGTGCAAATAGGGATTGGGAGCAAGGGCGGTAGACTCTGTCTGCGTGGGGTGACGGGTGATTGGGGGGGAGGGGGGGTGCCACTACTGTGTATGGGTGCGGGTGTGTTTCGTGTTTGTGCAGATGGGGTTGTGTTGGGTGATGGCGGGAATGGGGCGTGTGAAAGTGGGTGAATTTGGTGGATTGCCGGTATGCACCACCGTGTGTAGTGTTTCTCTGTGTGTGGGTGGTGGGGGGAAGTGCCGGCGACTTTCGTGGGGTGCAGGTGTGTCTCTGTGTGTACATCTTGAAAAGACAGACATTTTTACCCCTTTACATGTGGCGGGTCGTCCACCTTTTTTTACAGAAAGACAATTTTGGGCCCAATTGCAACGAATTTGACGTTAGGGTCTTATTGATGCAGTTAAAAGCTTAGGGTTTAAAGTGGGAAAATGATGTAAACCTAATCTACCCGTGCTCAAGTAGTAGACATACCTGCACAACTTGCACCCCAAAACTAGAATTTGTTTCGTATGAATCTTCATTTCCAACCCCCTTTATAGATGGGCCACAGATGCAGTAGCTTCGCTTTGGGCTGCAAAGTAGAAGACCAACTGTCAGTTACACAAAACAATGGATCTACCAAATGAACAAAAATGGAGAACAAAAGAACACCTGACGTGGTCCCATAGACGTATCTTTAAGTCGGTGCCTCCTGTTAACAAATCCCCTCCAGGTAATGGGAGCAAGGATCGGATGCCAGGAAGTCGAGGAGGAGGTTCATTCAGCTCGTCTACTCTGTACTTGGAACGTCTTATATCTGGCTTAGAACTTGCCTTACTGGATGGTCTGGCCAAGGCACAAGGAAGGTCAGAGGTTTCAGCATCACTGTCATTATTTGCAACCCGCAACACCTGCAAACAACAAAAGAAAATGAGATGAAAAAAAAAAAAACATAAGACTAAGAACACAACTACGCAATTTGCTATCGACGAACCTTCTAAGGAGTATTTTTACTTACTCTAATATGATGTATTATTCGATTCTGATTTTCTGAATCTCTCCAGTTTAACAGCTTTGTAAAGTAATGCTAAATGAGTAGATCACCCTTGTCGCTCTTTATTATTCTAATTGAAGTCTACTTTCCGACGCTACATGTTCTATCGCCATGTAGCAGAGTTCTCTCAAATGTGCAAAACTTGGATGTTTATTCTCTTTTGGGTAGATTCTTTTCTGCATGTATAGGTCATCATCGACCTACGTTGTCATCTAATTAATTTTGTAAATTTACAAACTTATCTAAGCCCACTGGCATGAAATCTTACTGCAATACTATACCTGGTGACAGCTCCCATTTTCTGCATTCCAAAGAGAAACTTCATTACAACCAGCGGCAACATATACAAGGGGCCTTGCTGTAGAGGACAATGAGGTACTTGGAGGAGCAACAAAAGGACACATTTTTTCCACAGGGATTGCAGGAGAGAACTGCCATGAGTTGACAGGTATACAAAACCTAAGATCCCAGAGAGTAAGTACACCCCTTGAAGAACCTGTAACAAACCAATTTCCACAAGGGCCTGTCACAAGAGAAGTAACATAGCCCTCCTCAGGATCAACTTTTGAATTCCATGCATTAGAACGTCTTCTCGTATCCCAAAGATGGATCCCACATTTTTGCGTGCTGTACAAAATCATTTGACTGGCACCACCATCTGCAGAGTAGTTCAAGAGGCTTAGAATGGCACCTTCACCAACAGAAGTTTTATTTACATCAGCAATCCCTGAATACTTCTCGACAACATTGCCAAGTCCTCTGGAAATGTAATCAACCGAGAACATGTGCATCATACCATCAGAAGCTCCAACAATGACTTGAGCAGATCCCTGGAGCATTGCAACACACATTGCTCGGCTTCCCTCCAGAGAATAAGTTAGCCTAGACCTAAAGGAGATATCCTTCTCCAACTTTCTAGAATCCCACACCTTAACCGTGCAATCTTCAGATGCACTTACAAAAAAAGAGTGGTCCGTTGAAATCGCAATGTCATTAACAGCAGAACCATGCTCCTGGAGGTGTGCAACCAAAACCCCACGAGGCCTCCATCCTGAATCTGGAATTGCCTGCGTTCGTGCAAATGATGGCAATCCTGTTACCTCGCTGGAGGTATCTTCAGCTGCAATAGAATTCCCCTTCATTGTGCTGGACACTCCCATCTCTTGAAACTTGCTGTTTATCCGTGTTGTTTGATCTGTTTCATTCTCTTCTCCTTCATGTACCACCCTATATAGCTGCAGGGAACTATTACCAATACTGATTGAGCCTGAGACAAGCTTAGGAGCTGGAACAGAACTAGCCAAGCTAACGATTTGTTCATAGGATCCATCCATGGCATGGATGATGAACCAATACCTAAAGAGGTCAATGGCAACGAAGGATCAGAAGCTGCTGGAGCATTTCCCACAAGTCGTTTGTTATCCACTTTAAAATAGTACAAAGGCATGCCTTCTGATGATTTATCACGACTGAAGCTGTTCACACCACCCACATGCGGTGACATGAAACCAGAGAACTGTACCTTTTCCGAGGATAAAGGTTCTCTAATATCAACAGCACCAGAAGCGGTACGCATTAAGCTTCCTGTGGCGCTCAACTTAGTTTCACAATTGTCTTCACTAAGATCCAGTGGCCGCAACGCACTGGCAACAGAATTCTGCCCATGGACATCATCTTGCCTGTCAAACCAGTACTTCACTGAATTCAACTCTGTTGCTCCTCTTTGATAAACATCTGTAGTTTCCCATTGCTTAAATTGTGCTGACGAACTGTACCAGATTTTTCTCTGTCTTTCCAACATGTCTGAACTCCGGGTATTTTCTAAGACTTGGTAAAATAACTGTCTTGAGACCGGAGGCTTAAGACATGAAATAAGAGCCTTTTCTGAACCTAGAGATGCTGGTTGCCTACGAAGGAAAGGGCGTATAACTGGAACAAGGAAAACATAGGAATCTACTGCACCCAAGCTCCCACTACTAGCTGCTATGAAGGAGACAATTGATCTCCTTACCCAGTGACTAGGATAACATAGCAAAGGAAAAGCATGTTCTATCATTTCAAGAAGTATCCTCTTTCGCAGAAAACCCTTTTTGCACAAAATAACCAAGCAATCTAATGCATTGACAATGACAGCCTCAGTTGCATCACCCAGTGCCTGCTCTATGTAAGGTAAGAGATATTCCTCGACACTTCTTTGCCCCACAAAGAAGCAGACATAAACAATCTGCCCATAGAATACGGCTCTTAGCTGCTCATCTCGGTCATTCAGGAAAGCAGGAAGAATGGGTAACAACAAATCATTACTCTGTCTCTGGCCAAAAAACCAGCAAAGGTCGCCAATATCCTGTAAGAGTGCTCTCCTGATATTTGGAGTTTGCTTAGGGCCCATTACAAGTTCTTGAATGACCTCAGCAATAGACTTCCTCAGCTGTGCAAGCTGTGCATCACTGTTTAGATTCTGCAGCCGTCCAGATGCCTCAGTGGACGGGGCCAATGGCTTCTGGCCCAAACTTAACTCATTCAGAACCCCCGCCTCACTCAAGCTTATTGCATGTATTAAAAACCCATAAGCAGTTAGCGCCAACTTAGCTATATTGCTGGCATAACATATCCTCACACTTTCCTCGGGATCATCAGGAATCATGGAAAGCATTGGAAGAATATACTCTGGAAAAATTTTAGCATCACTGGGCGGAAAATCTCGTACTAAGGGAAGAATATCACATAAGGTTTCCAAGGCGGCACAACGCACAATTGCTGCTGAATCAGAGAGCATTGCAATTACATATGGAAGCACTCGCTGCAATCGATCTTCATCGTCAATATATAAGGCACATGACTTCAGTAGAAGTACAGTGCCCCTCCTCAAATGGGGTAACTTGACATTACGTATGCAAGAACACAGCAGGGAGGCAATCAGAACCATATCTTCACAGCTAATAGTATCCTGAGGTAATGGTAGAAAAGGCATTCCAAATGTATCTGACTGATTATCGTAATCAGACGTCAATGGTTTTAGATCATTCATTGTGATCTTTTTCAGAAAAGGATGGTGATTTCTCTTAAATGTGTTGGATATAGCCTGAAGTAGGTTGCCAGGAGATGGCACGCCACACTGTTTATTGTTCTGGGAATTTGCAGAGGCAGCATCCTCCAGTACGGGCTTCACACCAGAACAACGATTATTATGTTTAACGTCCAAGAGTAGAGTACTGATGTCACCAGGAAGTTCGAACCGACCTTGAACTGAGACCTTCTGCGCATGTTCTTTTTTTCTTGAGGAGCCTTGTTCTGGATACAAATTTTGCTTTGCATTGATTTCTTGTGATAATTGGCTATCTGCGGCATTTGAAGGTGAGTCCAGCCCAGCACCTCTTTCTTCACCTGCCCTATTACTCATCATTTGTTTAAGTATCTCATTGAAGAAATGCTGACATATTAGGACCTACAGTAGAAAGTGACAAGCTAAGCATTAACATACAAGTCAGACTGTCAAAGTACCACCAATGCCTTGAAATTGAAACTTTTGAAGTACCTTACCCTTGAATCAGCATTACAAGGATTCAAAAATGAATAGAAATTGTGCAGAAAGGGTGAGTAGTATCTCGGAAACACAACACCTGCGTAGCTCTGCAGGTAGCTTTCAGCAGAGCATCGCGACTCTGGATCCAATTGAATCATATGAAGAATCATCTTGCGGATTCCTGAATCAGGTATCTGCATCAGACAACACAACCTTTGTCTATAAGCTTAAATGGAAAGTAGAAGCAGAAGAATGACATGCTCTTCCAAAAACCCTGGGTAAATATGTTGAAATGGAAAACATGATATTGAAAAAAAACAAAAGAAAGCATTAAAGCTAAGCAAAAGAGAACTGCCCAATGAAAGAACCTTTTCCAGATGTTGGCTTGGATCAAATTGCCCTCTGCGATAAGCAAGTAATTGGGACAGCTCAAATAATGGCTGACCCTCAAGAAAAAGCTCCGCAATGACACACCTAAAGCAGCAAATCAGTCCAGCGCGTACTATAAAAAAAGTAAAAGGTCCAAAGCATAACAAAGGAAATCATAGTCATTGTTAATAGGAAATCCTGTGTATGAGTGTATTCACATCGAGTGTCATATACACAACATATGTAGGTGGGTTAACAACACAGTTACATAATTCAATTAATAAATTTCCTTCCAAGATAATGAGCAGGATGCCAGAGAGTGCTCACCCAACAGCAAAGATGTCCATGGATGGCTTTAATGATGCATCTTGTGCAACTTGCACCTCACTTCCATGCTCATAAAATCTCTGTACATAAACGAAATTTTAGCAGAAATTTCTTAACTGTTGAATGCTGCTACTATGGGGAAAAAACACCTACTACATGAGATGAGTTTCCATTAATGTCTATTCAATAGCATAACAGCTACAAACTCTAAAAATCCAAATGCAAACTAAATATGCCAATCTATATTTTGCATCTAGAACTTGTATTCAAGGCAAAAGAATATCTATAAGCAATGTGATCTGGAGTCTCAATAGATTTAATCAACTAAAAGTCGATTCTAACAGCTATATCAATATTTCCCCAACTGTTAATTGAACTATTTCCACTTTCAAGAAGCTAAAGAAGAACTTCTAGAAAATTGAGGTTCTCCAGCGAAACACTTGTGTTAGACATTCGAACTCACAACTTTATAGTAAAAATTGGGACAAGAAAGGGCTTCTGATCACTTAAATAAGCGGGGAAGGCCTCGATAGGCCATGCATACACTAGGAACTATGAGAACGTAGAGCTCAGGACAGCGATGCAGATGGAAGAACGATTGCTTAATGACCGGGACGCTTTAGATTCATCACTGCCAGCTAGCCCCAGTAAATGTTCATAATCCGTCTTAGATAAAAAAAAAAACTTGCAAGGCACCAGACGCTGCATTGTTGAAACCGGTTCTCTTAGTCTATCGGTACGAAGATATATCCCTCTGGCACTGACTTCACAAATTAGTCAGACAAGCCAAGGTCAAGCCAGCTTAACATCTTGTTTATAGAACACCGAGCTACATAAAAGAGCTATTTCTGAAAAGAAATGTCTTGATACAATCTGTCAGGAGGATCTACTAGATTCTAGACGGAGATGGAAATTTGACCCAATATAATGCTTCTTCATCAAGCATTGAACGGCTGAACGTTTACAATGAGAAAATATACACAAAATCATCTAGAAAGTTAATCAGAGAAACAAGAGAACCATTGTCCAAAATTAGATGTTCAAGCATCCAATTCTGCACCACTTAAGCCTTCAAAGTGACGCTTAACCCATTCAAACCAAAGACACCACCAAAGGCATACAGGGGTGGTTCTCCAACACTTCATCAAGAACTAGATTCAGTAATTTCTCTTAATTGTTCATTAAGAGACCCAATTTCTCAGAAGTGAACCCACATGTATGTTTTCTACGTCAACTTCCGTAACTACCACAGAAGCAGTCCCCCCCTTATAACCATGGAAGGTTGCTTGTGATTACAAAGCAGTTACAACTAGCAATTATAATCGACTAACAGCTGTCTAACTAACTGTAACAACTATTCCCGCCCAAGCTAACTAACTGTAACAACTTTCCCCTACAAAAGAAGTACCTAATAGCTGTAACTAACTTCTGGACACAATTAATGGACACAGTTCTTTAAGAGTTAATTGCACAAAAATACACAAATATCGTAATAAACTTATGTCAATATGTTTCCCGGTGGCCAACAATGGAGAAGTTCAACAACAGATTTTGGCATCACCAAAGAACGCCTCACAAACAGAGACACAAAAGACCAAAGCTCTTGAGCCAATGGGCAGTGAAGCAAAAGATGATTAACAGACTCTTCTGCCATCATTTTGGCATCACCAGCACACCCCAACATAGAGAGCACAAAGTTTGAACAAGCTCTTGGCAAATGGGCAGTGAAGTAAAGATGATTAACAGACTCTCCTGCTGTCAAAAACAATAATCTATCCATTTTCTTCAGATTGTCTAAGGTGAGGATCCTTCCAGAGAAAGCCACCTCAGGAGGTGCCTTTATTCTCCATGGATAAGCACATTTGGAGACCCCTGATGAAAGTGAAGAACAGTAAGACGACAAATTAAAACAGCCATTGGGATAAATTTCCAATGCCATGTATCTTGGGATTCCAGCTACAACTTTGAAGGATGTAGAAGTCCAAATAAATAAACAACAAGCTCTAAGTCCCAATCTTGAAAGTTCCTTCTGAAAAGCGGACTCCAAGAAACTCCACAACCGAAATGGATTTATTAGAAGCAACAGCAGTATGACGGGCCTGAACAAAAGTAAAAACATCAGGAATCACGTCCTTGCAAGGAACCACCCCACACCATGAATCATGCCCAAGTTTTATTCGACGACTAGAACCAGCGGAAAAGATCTCATCCATTTCTCATGCTCATCCACAAACCAGTTCCATGTGGCATACAGACCTCCTGTATAGTCCATTATCTTCCATGTGGCATACAGACCTCCTGTATAGTCCAGTTGTCCCAGAGAGTTCCATATTCAGTTGCAGTTTCTTTGCACCAGAGTTCATTATCTTCCGCTGCAAAACTCCAATAACCACTTACTTAACAAGGCCTTCTTATAATCCAAATTCTGAATCCCTAACCCTCCATATTGAACAGGATGAAAAATCTGTTTACAAGACACGAGATGATAATCATTGTTGACACTGCCCCTGGTAACTAAATAGCTTGGTTCTACATCATAAACAAAATACCGAAGTGCTACTTAGCTGGATCCCATAGGTTCGCCCGGTGGTGTAATGTTTGTGGCTAGTGAATGTGTTGATCTTCATTCGTTAACAATGATTGTTGAGCACTTAAATGATGATTTAAAATATTTTATTTGATCAAGGTTCTTGGTGTTCTGCGTTAGCAAAATCCAAAGAACAACTGATCATCAATCAAAATCATCAAAATTGAACAAATTTCAATCATTTATTGTCTCGGGTGCAAGATAACAGCGTCGTCTTCCTCCAGTGTGCAAGATAACACTTCAACTAATGTGTGCAAAATACCAAAAAAGAAAGAACCAACCTCGGGTGCAAGATAACAGCGTCGTCTTCCTCCAGTGTCGAAAAAGAATGAGAAGTCGGAAGGGTCATCATGTGGAATATAAGTAGGTTTGAACGATGCAAAGTCAGCTAGGTACAGCCAATTCCAGGAAGTAACCAACACATTCTCGCACTTGATATCACCTGCAACAGGAACGCAACACTTCACCACCTCCACATATAACCATCATGCACTAAACCACAGAGCTTACCATGACATATTCCATTCTCATGACTCTGTTTCACCGCGTAAAGCAACTGGAAAAAAAACCAGGATATAAAATCTAAGGTCCAAATATTCAGACAAATTGTAAAATGACTATCTACCACATGCATAGAGATAGACAGATCGAGAGGGAAACCTGAAAAGCCAACCACTTCTTCTCAACACGACTAAGGAAAGGCCTTGTACTCAGCCGATCATGAAGATTATTGAAAAAGTACTGTCTCAACAGATAAGCAGCCTTATCGGTTTCAATCCAAAACTGCAATGCATAACGTATCAAGTTATTAAGTATTTTCAGCTAAAACTATCATTGTACTTCAGATTTTAAACTCTAGGTTATCTGTACATTTTCAACATATAACGAACATCTCAAACAAAGCCAGAATATGCGGTAGAAATTAGACCTATATTCGTTGAACAGTAAAAAAGCTTAAAAAATCCATATTGGCCTAAACACTACAAGCTTAAAACCATCAGGAGTCTTTTGGTAATTCTAGCAGTTAAGAGTAGTCTTGGCATTTATGGCTAGTTAGAAAGATCCAGAAATTCATATATTTGTGTAGTTATAGGTTATTAAGGATGCATTTTATATTAGAGTTGTTCCTGATCTTTGTTTGTTTTTGATAGTTTTTAGATTCTTCCTAGTAGGAAACATCCCGACTTTTTCCTATACGAGCAAAGCATTGCAAGCAGAATTAATGCAGAGTAAATAAATAACATTCTTCAAAGGAGATTTGCATTCTCTTGTCAATGGTGAGATCCACTAAAAGGCCTTGGTGATTCTCCATGCTTTATTTCTTTTCTTGTTTCCATTTCCTTATTATGTTAATGCTAAAGCACTGTTCTAGGGTACTGTTCGCAGCATCCTGAACAGCCCAAAAATTATATCTTTTAACGTTCCGAAACCCCAAACCTAGCTACTAAATTCCGATCCTACACCATAGCCCCCCACGCCAGAATATAGGATGGCTTTATATAACTTTTCTAAGGCATCGTTCTGGATCAATATGTTATCTAAGGTTCACTAAACTGGAGCTCCAATCATAATACAATTTAGTTCTTTTTCTTTTTCCAAGTCCTCTTAACACCAAAGAGGTATACCAAATAAAGTGACCCTAAAAGTGTACCTAAGAAGATGTGTTAGTCCACTCCTGAATAGTGCATGGTCGAAGACTCATATTAGCAAATCTATATAGCACACTTGGGGTTGACCATAAATTGACTTGTCCAGGCGGTAATGATAGTATCTTTTACCTGAACCGTTGTTGGGGGATGGAGGGGGATAATTATCATTTACTTTACCACCATTCCAGTGTAACCAAATATTTAAGTTTCAATATCCTCTACCTAGCAATACTTCTCAACATTAACAGAAACGATTCAATGAACTTCAGCTGAAAAATTATATCTAGTAGAGCCAACTCAAGAAAAACACATTTGTTTACCCTACTCCTTACTTTTTCTTATCAACCAACCAATAGCACACACACCTGCACATTTTTTAATGAACAATCCCAAAAACTGGAGCTCCTACCATTCCTTTGTCCTCAAGTAACAAATTTCCAGTTTCTTCCTTTCAGGAAGATTCATATCATGAATGATTCCAACATTCTATTAACAATTAATTACACAGAGTTGGCAAAAAGCACAATTTTTACCATGTTGGTTAATCTCTCTCTCCCTCCTCTCTCTCTCTCTCTCTCTCTCTCTCTCTCTCTCTCTCTCTCTCTCCCTCCCTCCCCCCCAACCCACACACATTTATGAATAGAAGCAAAGTAAGCAACTAGTCGGGACCTGGGGAAGGGGCACGGATGCTGCTGCTTGAGGCATACAGAAAAAGCATGCCTTTTTACCATGTTTTGTTAATTCTTCTCATTAACAAAACAATAAATCACATGTGCAACAGACATGCACATGCACGCATCTAGAGATAAACCGTAAAGGCAAATTACAGATAAGAAGCAATAAACTGCGACCTGGTAGGGCCAGAGGTGAGGTTCTACTTCCTTATTTTTTCCCATCAACCAAACCACAGACACGTACACACACAACCTGGAGCTCTTACCATTCTAGTGCAAATGAATTGTACAGAAAAAGCAAGCTTTTACCATGTATTTTCAATTTTCTTTTTACCAGGTTACAAAACACATACACTCGCGTACATGCATTTGTGGCTAAATGTAAGAGTACAACAATAAGCAATGAATTGGGGCCTGGTAGGACCAGATGCGATGCTCTTGATTCTCATCAACCAAACTAAAAAAACACAAACACACAAAGAAACCAACATACAAACAACGCACGCACTGGAGCTCTTATCATTCCAGTCTCCAAGACTTTCAGCACCACCCTAAACTGACTCCATGAAACTCTACTTGTCATTATCAATGTAATTTAGTCAACCAATCAGACAGAGTTAGCAAACTGACGAAGTTAGGTCTAAAACGCGTACTTAAAAACAAAGCTGCGACAAATTGGGACCTGGAAGGGTCAGACGTGAGGCTGCTCGTCAATTATGCAGAGCCACTAAAAACGGGACGAATTTAGGTCAAACCAAGAATTTTAAAAACAAGAGAGTGACGAAGTGAGACCTGGAAGGGCCAGACGTGGGGCTGCTCGAGGCCGCCGAATGTCTCGCGGATCTGCGCGAGCCGGCGCTCGTGCTCCCGCAGATCGATCGAGTCGCCGCGCTTGAAGTAGACCTTGACAATCACGAGCCCTTCGTCGTGCTTGCACTGTATCGATTTCAAGAACCGGCCCCGGCCCAGCACCTCCTTGAGCACCAAATTGTACGACGAAGGCAGGTCGTGAAGGTAGTATTCTGTGGCCGAGGCCTGCGTCGTGCGCGCTATCTTGTTGCCCATGTCGAATCGATTGAACTCCTGTGCACTTTTTCACATATTTGCAGTTTGTGCGTGTGTTTTCACACTTGCTGCGTGTGTGAATCTAAATTGTTGGAGGAGATGCGGGGGTTTGGATCGCCTGTGAAGCAGGCGTAGCGTGGAGTTTGATGCGTGTATATGTGCTCTAGCGCCATGTCATCAGGTTGAGTCTTGGGCACGCGAACCAACCGCTTTCGAATTTATTCTCAATTCTTACTTTCGTTTTTGAGAAGCCCCTGAAAATGACGTGACATCTAATTCAAGATTTAAAATAAAATAATATATATAAAGCACATTCGAATTTGATACACAAAACACGGTTAAGATGCCTTTACTTAGATACAAAAAATATATTAATTAATAATTTACTTTTCTAGCTAATAAGATTCTCAATACATTGTTTGGTCATATATTTAGTGATATTTAATGAAATGGCACAGTTTCTTTATGACAATTGAAAAAAATGATCGATTTGGTTATTTTTTCTTTGGTACAATTTGATTTTTTTTTACCTTTATAAAAAGAATTGAGCATAACCAATAAATTATTTCCTAATTTTAATAGATAAGCTTTAAAAAACTTGTGATCAAGTATATTTAAAAGTCTCAATAGTCGGTAAACAAGCGAAACAAGTTTAAAAATTATTATAAACTCAAACAGATTAATTCATAAAAACTAATCAGTTTGATCCATTCAAATTGTCAAAATTGAACCTTTCAACTGCGCGTTGGTTGTTTTTTTTTTTTACAGTATAAGATAATATAAGGTATAATTGTGATTTTTTTAACGATTTACGTGATAAGAGTACCATTAATAATATGACAAACTTAAGAATTTTTTATTTAATGACTAAATATGTGATTTTTTTTTTTGTTTTTTGGACAGAAAACAGAGTAATATATATTCTTGTTGGTCTCAGTTCCATTTGTGTTATGACCTGTCAAAATCTCATTGCTTGTCACCCAAGCCCAAAGCAACAGCCAAGAGAATCGTGCCACGTGTCCTTCAGCCCCGCCCTCCAAAACCCTAAACGAAGCACAAAGTAAGCAGCACCGGAAAGACGAATAACAGAATAAAAACACGCACTCACGCACTAATAAAAGAAGTAGTATGAGTTACACCACATTGGCCCTTTTGCTGCCGCCGGTCTCCACTCCTCCTTCAATCTTACAGCTCAATCGTCTCTCCCTCTTCCACCACCCCTCTCGTAAGCAAAATCTCTCTCTCTCTCTCTCTTTCTCTCTATTGTTCATTGAATTGTTGCTGTATGTAAAATTGGGAAGAAATTGGCAAATGCATGTGAGGATATAGTTCTACTTTCTTTTAATTTGAGGCTTTGGATTGATGAATTTATGTTGCTGTCTGTCAGGTTTTTGCTGCGTCCTGAAAATATTTCTTGTTTTGCTGCGTTTTTTGAGATAATATTACACTAAATTAGGTTTTGTTTGGGATGAAAGCTACTAATAGTTTGGTTTGTTGGATCGATTGGTATGTGACGCTGTTTATAAGCACGAGTTTTTCGCCTTCATATTTGGAAATGACAATGTTACGTGTATGCACACACGCGTGAAGGTTTTAAAAGGGAAGGAAGTAGTAAGTGCATGTGATGAGTTACTGTACATGTCTTTTTAGGTATATCTTTTTAAATTATGGATTGATAAATTTGCAGCAATTTTCGTTCGTTGGTTATGATTGAACAGTGTGATATGGTATCTATACTCCATTTGTTTTATTAATTTTCCCCATTGGACTCTTGGTGAATTGATAGGATAGGTTCAGTATATGATAGCACTGACTTTACTCGTTGTTGTTACCGTAACTTAACTTGCCAAACGGTAACTATTTGACTTATGGTTGCTATTGAGTTCAATAAATTGTTTACATGTATAAAAATTTATTCCATGATTTCGCAAAAAATCAAAGAGGAAAATCCAATGGAATGGAGAGAGTAGTATTTAATGCAAAATTTGTGTAGTATGGAGCATAAGTGAATAAGATGTAGGATTTTGTGTATAGATACATATACTTGTGCAGTAGGAGCATAAGTGAATAAGATATAGGATTTTGTGTATATATACATACATATATGTGTGTGTGTATATATATGCCATACTTATGTAAACATGTTGGTGTCTGTGAAATTTGCATTGTTAATCTGTCAGAATTTCTCGCTTTCTCTTGTTTTTCTGCTCTTATTTCTGAAATGTATATTAGATTCTATGGACACAATGTTTAGGCTTTGTAACGGAAGAATATTGCGAATGCATGGGAGGATTACCTCTACCTTAAATCTATAATCTGAAGCTTTGAGTAGATAAAATTTGCTGCGTTTCTGCTTGCCATTTGGCTGTTTGATAAAGTTGTGCATGGGCAAGTAGAAATAGTTTTTTGTCAACAAGAGGATGTGCGATGTTTATTTTTTTTGGATTTCGGGGATGGACTTTTATTTATGTAGTTAATTGCTCAATATTCTTGGTATTGTTTTCACAATGTCATAGTTGGCAGTCCTGTACTCCTGTTGGTAATTTGGTTCGGTTACTATGGAACTAGACAGATACTTTGGGAGCAACATCTAGGAGATTTTTTCCCGCAACCAAGGCTCAGTTGATATCGACCATGGCAGCTGTAAGTTCATTCAGTCCTTCTACATAATGACTTGCACGGAAAGAAGATAATAAGGATCAATGTGCAGAAAAGTGTATTTGGCCAAACATAAGAAGAGCCTAGTATTTTTGTCACAGTTTCTGATGTAGTGTGAAAGTCTGATTGGACTACCAAGTTAATTTTCAGTCCAATCTTTTTTGGGACAGGATGAAGAAAATGCTGGGAGTCTCAAACAGAAACTGGCAAAGCTATTTGAAGCATCCCTTAGAATAACTGTCCCTGATGAGTCAGACGTAGAACCTCTGGTTGCTGCTTGTAATCCAAGACATGGCGATTACCAATGGTGAAGCTTTTCTTGCATTTATCTGTACTAAGATATTCTTCTTACTCTATGATAGAAGCTCATTTGTAATCACATGTATGAGTTAATTTTTTTTTTTTTCTGCAGCAACAATGCTATGAGCTTATGGACCAGAATAAAAGGCAAGGGTACAAACTTTAGAGGACCTCAACCTATTGGAAGGGTAATGACATAGGCATTTGTTATCATCTCTATAATGCATTTTTTAGTTCCTAAGAACTTGATTCGTCTTGCTTGTTGTAATCTTGAGTGAAGCTTCGAAGTGGTACAACTAAATGACTGCTAATACTTTTGAATGCTTGTAGGCCATAAAGGAAAACCTTCCCGCGTCAGAAATGATTAAAAGATGTGAAATTGCTGGACCTGGCTTCGTGAATGTTGAATTGTCCGAGCAATGGATAGCAAAGGTGTCTGCTCTTTCGGTTGTATTTATGGTCTGCAATGTTTTTATGATTTAATGTATTAAACATGTTTATGTTATTGTTGCTGTTGCCATTGCAGAGCATCCAAGAGATGCTAATTAATGGCATTGAAACATGGGCACCTAAGCTTCCGGTCAAAAGGGCAGTGGTTGACTTTTCCTCCCCTAACATAGCAAAAGAAATGCATGTTGGCCACTTAAGATCTACAATTATTGGAGACACGTTAGCCCGCATGCTTGAGTTTTCAAATGTTGAAGTTCTTCGAAGAAATCATGTTGGGGATTGGGGAACTCAGGTAATTTTTGACCCCTTGATATCTGTAATTGCGTTATGATACCTCTTGTGATTTAGCTCTAATTTTGTTTCCAACTAGTATTTTGTGGAAACAGTATATGAGAGGCTCAAATCGAACATGCTTAATTGTGAAAGAATGCCTTTTGCATCCGATATGTTGTCTTAAGATATGCTACTTTTGCAACCCTATCACATGCTACTATCAATGATACACATTACATTTGCTTTTCTGTGTTCTTCCCTTTACGCCATGTAGCCTAAGAATGCCATCACTGTCTTGCAGTTTGGGATGCTCATTGAGTTTCTTTTTGAGAGATTCCCGAACTGGGAAGTTGCTAACGATCAAGCCATTGGAGATCTAGAGGTGATACAAATGCCAATGCTTTCATTTTTTACTTCCTTGAATTTGAAGGACATCATTAATGTCTACTGAGTTTTGCATTCCCATTATGTGGATGGCTAGAAATAAATCAAATTTCTTGCAGTTATTGAAAAACGTTGATAGCATGAGGCAAATTGGTATTGTTTTTCTAACTTAAAGTTGTTATGTATATTTGTAGGCATTCTATAAGGCCTCAAAGCAGAGATTTGATACTGATCCTGATTTCAAGGAGAGGGCCCAACAGGCGGTGGTCAGCCTTCAGGTGAGTAACTTCATTGCTTAAGTACGTGTGCTGACTTCTTTATAATCAGAGTCAACTGATGAAAGATCTTGGAAACTACTATTTCTGCCGCTGCAATAGTTTCTTCTCTATCCGGGTTCTCATTATGTTTATTTTCTGTGTTTTGCCATGTTGTACGCATATCATAGGGTGGTGAGGAGAAGTATCGGAAGGCGTGGTCACAGATTTGTGAAATCAGTCGCAGGGGTTATGAACGAGTTTATGAACGGCTTGGAGTTCACTTAGAGGAAAAGGTACTATCTTGGAAATCTAATTTTGGTTTTCTATCGTCGCATGCAGAAACATGTTAGTGTTTGTTTTTTGCGTGATACATTTTGTGCGTTAGTTGCATGTTTAAAATACTGTGGAGCAATTTATATTTATTAGTGTTATGCAATGTGTTGCTGGCATTTGCAAGCACGATAATTTTATGTAGTGAACGTAGTATTGTCTGGCTGTCTGGGTACATAAGCAGAACATATATATTGTTTCCCTATGTTTGCTTTGTCTTTTTTCAGGGAGAGCCTTGTATTATTTGCATTAGAAGCAACTGCCCCTAAATCCGATTAAGAGTCAACTTCCCTCTACAAGCAAGCAAGTGAACGAGAATAGTTATTTCTTTCTTGGAGTTGTTTTTTACTCCCTCCATCCCAAATTTGTCGCTCATTTTTCCTTTTTTGGTAGTCGCAACATTATTGCTCACTATCTTCTTTTAGACTAATATGGGAATGAAGTCTGGGAGGTGTAGCGCGAAGCTAAGCTTACCACCTACCCTAGTCCTTACTTCATGATTCCTCTTTCTCAGGGAGAAAGCTTTTACAATCCATTTATTCCCCGGACACTAGAGCTGTTGAGTGAAAAGGGATTAATTGAAGAAAGTGAAGGTGCTCGTGTGATCTTTATTGAAGGGAAGAATATACCTCTAATTGTTGTGAAGAGGGATGGTGGTTTCAACTATGCTTCAACTGATCTTGCAGCTTTATGGTTAGTATGCCACGTATTGTCCTTGGCGACTTCTTTTTTGCTTTACTCCTGTTTACCATTAATTTAGGAATTATAGAAATAGAAAATGGCTAAAAGGATAAACAAGAGATTTTGATTATTGTGACATAAAGAGATTCATAAAGTGGAAGGTCAGAAGATCACTTAATTGCTGTATGATATTGTGCAAGCTCCTAAAGTTTGCAATGCTTGCACGAATCATTTCTTAGTGGCCAGTGGTGAAGGGATTCTCGTTAATACCTGCTGCTGGCGCATTGTAGGTATCGGCTTAATGAAGAAAAAGTCGACTGGATAGTCTATGTCACTGATGTTGGCCAGCGGGAACATTTTGAAATGTTTTTTACCGTAAGTGTTAACTGTCATATGAATTCGCCTCTTTCTATGTATATCAGGTTTGGTGCTGTTATTACTGGAGTTTGAACCTTTCTTCTTTTCAGGCTGCCAAACGTGCTGGTTGGCTTCCATCTGAAAACAATAAGTATCCTAAAGCTAGTCATGTCGGTTTCGGTCTTGTTCTTGGAGAAGATGGGAAACGATTCCGAACTCGTAGTACCGAAGTGGTTCGGTTGGTTGATTTACTTGATGAAGCTAAGAGTCGCTGTAGAGCAGCTCTTGTTGAAAGAGGTTTAATGATTTGTTTTCATAATGCATGAAATGTAGCTCCTTTTATTCTTATCTTTTATGTGCTAAAATCTTATGCATTTTATAGCAGCTCTTTCTTTAAATCCTTAATTAGCCACATAAACTTCAGAGTGTCTAATTGCCTACTGATTTCTTCTTACCTTGACCAGGTAAGGATGCTGAGTGGACTAGTGAGGAGCTTGAGCAAACTGCTGAAGCAGTTGGATATGGGGCTGTTAAGTAAGCATGTCTAGTTTAGCATTAAAAAAATAATTTAACTATACTTCTCATCATTTCGTTAGTTGTATTTATACGTGAGAAATATTTGTCGGCAGAGGGGCATAATTCCACCTTTTTACTAATTCCGATAATCATCTGCTTTTCAATTACCGTGCAGTTCCATCATAAGAAAGCTTAAAAAGTTATATTTTGTCCCTACATAGGATTTTTGTACTAAAAGCAAAATTCTACTTCTTGCTTTTGACTTTTTGGGTTTGATTTGCTGGTGGGTGAGAACCTCATGCATGCATATGTAATGAAGGCTGTGGAATCAATCCTAGTTTTCCTCAAGTACCATGTTTTTGTTTTCACTGACCATTTGTCTTTCTTATTATTGCTGATTGTATACAAACAGGTATGCGGACTTGAAGAACAACAGATTGACAAATTACACATTTAATTTTGATCAGATGCTTAACGATAAGGTGCGTTCTGCTGAGTTCTGTCTAGAATTGAAACGCTTTTCTGGTTATCCTGCTGTTAGTTTGTAGGACCTTCTCTATATTCCTCACAGGTGCAAGTTCTTTGACATGCAGGGAAATACAGCTGTTTATTTGCTATATGCACATGCTCGAATATGTTCAATCATCAGGAAATCTGGTAAAGACATAGAGGAATTGAAGAAGGTGATCATTCTGCTTGAAGCAGCCATATTGTTCTTTACCCTTTTTTTTTTACTTTGTGAGTTGTAGCATATTTTCTTGTTTCTGAACCTGATAAGCTCTAAGTGGATAAGAGATAACTTATGGCCCTCGGCCTTGTGCCCTCCTTGATTTGATGCCCCTTTTGAGGTTAAAACATGGTTATCTGTGACTGTTTTACAATGTCTTTTACTGAAAATTGGTTGAGAAAGTTCTTAAGGTCTTATCTCGGCTCCACAGACATGTTCTCCTGTTATTATTTGCTTTGACAAACCCCTTATTCCTTTATGCGCTTGTTACTATTGCCACTAGTCTCAGGAAAGTGCTATAATCTTGACAAATATTAGTTGTTCCTTTTTGTTTTATGGTTTCGTAATTGCGTTTATTTGAAACAGGCGGGAAAACTGGAGCTAAATCACCCTGATGAACGTGTGCTAGGACTACATTTGCTCCAGTTTGCTGAGGTAGCACTTTCATCTTTCATGTTAGTTAAGGTGACATCTGATGCTTGTAATCATGATATTCATCTTCCCTCTTACTTTTCAGATTGTTGAAGATGCTTGCACCAATCTCTTACCAAATGTGCTTTGCGAATATCTGTACAATTTATCGGAGGATTTCACACGGTTTTATTCCAACTGTCAGGTAAGAGTCTTAGCAAATCTTTCTGGCTATGATTATGTGTCTGTGAGAGAAAATCCAAATTGAGTACTTGGGGCCAAACCGAGGCTGGTAGCCCCTTGTATCTTTTGCTTTCTTATTTGCTGCCTTCCTTGGGGTTTTGGTGCTGGAGGGGGTTGAAGTACAAATTTGAGATGCCTTCTACTATGACCATATTCAATTCTCTTCATCTCGTACGACCACTGGGCCGTTCAGCCTCTTGGCATTGGTATCTTACTTACAAGACTCGCAATAACTGGGCAAGCCTTAAGGGGATGCCTTTGCGTGGTATGTGATGATAATAAAATTGAAATCTGATGCCAACTTTGGTAGCGTTTCAAGCATAATCATGCTACATTTTGTAAAATTTAGCTTTTTGCCGGTCATCGGCCTTCCCAAATGAAAAGTCTGGCTCCACCATGTATGCAAGAATTAATCACTACGGGGATGGGTGATCTGTATGTAGGATGCAGCATTTACCTCTACTAACTAGTGCTTGTTGCGTACCTTTACCTTTTTCTCCCTTGTTCAGTCTTTCTGGTATTATAGGCATTAACATTGCTACTTTGATAACTGTTGGCAGGTTCTCGGGTCACAAGAGGAAACAAGTAGACTCTTGCTGTGCGAAGCAACAGCAATTGTTATGAGAAAATGCTTCTATCTGCTGGGAATTACACCTGTTTACAAGATCTAGTGGTGTCTATCCAGTCACAACAGTTAGACATCAGTTTTTGGGAGATTTTTCCATACGTGAACTCCACCTATGTAATTCTAGTGAAATATGTTCACAGCAATTTGTAGCCTTGTAGGGATGTCTGGATTAACATAGAGAAAAGAAAATGTACATTTTGAATGGGCCTTTTACTGGCCTATTGCAATTTTATAATGTCGAGCTTCAAATCTGCATAACTTCACAAGTCACTATTGCTGATGAGCTAGGCCTAATTTGAGGTGTATACGTATCCCCAGTAATTTTATGTTTTCTGTGATTCTGGACCGCATAATAGTTTGGCTGTTGTAAACATAGAAAAAAAATTGGTTGTCATCCTAATTGTACGAAGATAGTTGTAATATTTCATATAGTAATAATAATAATTGATAGTTACTAAATATAGTTTGACAGACTTTTTGAGCGATGTTAAAATAATGCCGGCATAGATTTTGCTCAAGTGTTAACAAACATTTACGAAACATGTTCAGCAATTAACGATCACTATATTGCACGTTATGCTTTACGACTCAATGAAGAATTGAAATTTATCTTGATCTTAAATTTTATCTTCGCATATTTAACAAACGAATTTCATCTGCTACTAGGAGCATGCTATGCCAAAACCTACAATGAACCATCCTAAGCCGCAAAACCTATATTTAGCGCCACCAAACCGATATAGCGCGTAGCCACCACGCACCACCGTACAACAATTATGATTCTATTACAAATGCAAACATTATGGAGCACTGACCATTTATGGAGACTCAATAGCATTATGCCAAAACCTAATGCATCTCAAGGAAATTAGCTTTTTTAAACGGATTCATTTTATTCATATTATGAGAAATCACAGACAAGATCGCCCATCATTAGGAATATTTACATTGATCTAACCTCAGACAGAACATAGAACAGAGAATCCTTCTAACGTTCAAGCGTCGACGTGGGCGGCCTGTTGACGAGGATCCTCAAAGTTGGGATCTTTCGCATCAACAGCTCCTTCGTGGAACGAACCCATCTCGGCCGGAGAGTACCCGTCGCGGCCGGACCAGGTGAACTTGCCGCCGTGACCACCCTTCTTCGGCGAGCCATTCATCCCAGTTGCTGATTTCCTGTCCTTCCGCATTTCCTGGCCGGCTTTTGCGGTGGCTTTGGGACCTTTCCCGGCGTGCTTCATCTCTGTGTATGATGTATCTGTGTGTGTGTGTGTGTGCGTGATTGATTTGGGCTGGAGTCAAGTTTAGAATAAATAATGTAATTTCCCAGGGAGGGTAGGTTGATGGGGAAGCATGTGACGATGACAAGGAATGGATAAGAATGATTGAGCAACAAGAAAATGGAAATGCTATTTCTACCTTTTTATCTTTTTGCAAATTTTCACTTTTTATCGTTAAAATGTATTTTTCTTCTAATATCGGAAAATTAACACATTAAGATATAGAAATAGCTCCCTAAAAAAATAATGAAGAATTCACATCCCTTTCTTTCACGAAAAGTTATAAATAGAGAACATAAAAAATGAGAAGGGAAAAAATATCGACAGCTGAATCAATAAATTTAAAATTTTGCTTCACAAAATGGTTGATTAGGAGTCGATAACATATTAAATGACCACCCTTTCCTGATTAGAATGTAGTACTTTTCGACGAGCGAGGAAGATCACATTTACGGCGAATAACGTTGTCATGTGTCTCTCAGTTGACAAGGTTTTGCACCTATATGAGTTGCCATACTGGCCTTATCGCTTATAGTTTGGTTCAGGCATCCTAGTTTTCTTTCTGGCTTTGTCCTTGAACTAAAGGAAGGACTTGGCTGGCTAGGAATCCGCCTGAAGCGAATTCAATATATCGGATGAGAAATGAACATGCAGTAGAGTAGATAATGGATCAGCCCTCATCAAGAACTCTCTGAGCTTTTCGATTTGCTCCCACCTATATGGTCTTCCCTATGGAGTAAAGGGAAGTGTGAACGTTGTCACACTCCATGCCTCCAAGATCGGGAGAAACTGCTTAACCGTCACCGCGTACGATCAATAGCTATGACTTCTCACTGTCTCTTTCACTGTTCCAGGGGCAATAGCCGGATGTAAAGAGATGTCCCTGAGACTAGTGAAATCAGATTTAGTGATGAGAACGGAGGAATGACGTTCTCTACCATAACCATAGAATTAGGCCTTCGGCGTCGACTTAGGAAAAGAGGCCAGGTTCGGTACATGCCTCCACGATGGCATCTTTATGGGCTATGGGACGTGTCCATTAAGGTTCCAACAGGTAAGTAAGGAGGGGAAGGAAGCAAATTCTCCAGAGTTATGACCAACCTTTGCTAGCACAATTGCTATAATATATACATCCTCAACCACTTTACGAATCGACTTCATATCACTAACTTAACACGGCTGTTCTCCAGGAATTCCCTCATCCTAACTGTCTCACAGGGTCTCTTTTTTGACTCTCTGGGGTTCCCAGACAGTTGGGACTGGGGGATACCATCCTTAATTGCCCCATTTGGTCTAATAGAAATAGCCATGAGACCGCCCTTAAATGATAGGGCAGGGGATAGCGTCAAGGAGTCGGGTCGGGTCAACTACTTACTTTTGGATGGCTACTCATCAATTGACTCTTACCCAGGATATCCCCAACATTGATATCCCATGCTGAGGACTTCTATTCTATACATGTCCCCTTTCTTCTGGCCAATATGGATTTCATGCAACCTTCTCTCATCGAGGAATGTGACACTAGTTCGAGCCGAAACAAACTTTTTAAGAACTTCAGGCATTAGCAATGTTGGGTCGGGTTCTTGTTAAGTATATGAGTCCTTCAATGAGCTGCCTATACGTCGAACGTCAATAAATCAATGTCCGACTTCAAACCGACACCCACATCCCTGGATAAGGGGTCTCTCACTCTTCTCCTAGTCTCGTGATTTGTCATCCGAATGGCCAGAAATGTTGCAAGCAGGCGCTGCACTGCAAAAAAACAGGTGGAATTAACCACACTTGATGCAAAGGACCTAGGGTGAAGGGGGGGGGGGGGGGGGGGGGGCGCCGCTTGGGGGCCCTACTGCACTGGGAAGAAAAAGAACCTTTCTGCATTAGAGGTTCGGTCCGTTAGCTGGTATTTGTTTAAGCGCAACCAGTGATGCTCTTCACTGACTGAGGCCAGCCACATAAAGGTTGCAGGTGCGTTGGCCTTACCGTAAGCTAGATCCACATGAGGTGTGTAATGCATAGCTAAAACGCCAAGAGGATTTTCAAAAAGTGATATTGGAGAACTAGGCTCGAATACCAGCTCCAAGCTCATAACTGCTCTCGCCTAACCCGCTATCTTACATACATAGGGCATTAGGTCTCCCCCAAGATTCTATTTGTCCTGAATGGATTCTACCGCTCGCCGATGATTGCTTGCATTATAGAAAGGGTAGCTTCCGCGCCCTTTGAGCAAGATTTTTTTTATGTTGAGAGGAGCGAGAATGGATGGTTTTGATAAGGTAGCAGCAGCTAGCAACTAACTCAGTTAATGGGGCCCGTCATTACATACCTTTTTTTCTTTCTCATATGTCCCATCTGCTACTAGAGCAGCTCTCATCCTCGAAGGAACTCATCTTTCTTTTTTGAACTCAATTAAGAACAATGGTAATAGCTCTAAAGAAGAAGGATTTTCAGGGTTAGAATTATATCCTGATATCAGATGGAAGCCCGCTGATCCTCGTCAAGTTAATAACAAATCGTCATATATTTGTCCTCAAGATTGGTCTTCTTTTTGCTGATACAACTCATTTTGTCACCAATATCATTAATTAGCAATTCATGTCCTGCTATTAATGAAACCCTTTCCGTTCAAAAATTGTTGCCGGTCATCCCGCCTTGTTGCTTGCTTCAGGCTCATATATATTTTTTTGTACAATCAGATAACAAAATAAAAAGTAATATTTTTGTGCAATTTTTGGTTGCAGAAAAAATTAACTACTCCGTACAACCCAACAGAAAAAAAAAAAAAAAAGGGATTCTTTTCAACACCTTGCATGTTTTACCTAATAATAAGGACAACCATCACTATTTTATTTAGTATTAAAAATTGTAGAAGGAAAATCACAGCCCCCCAAATGGCTTTTCAATGTGGAATTTGCCTGAGATAAATCTGATGTCTTTGTCATGTTTGATCGTTACAATCAACATTTATTCGTTGCCTTATGCTTGTTCGCCACCATGTTGTACCACTATAACGGGCCTTTGTCCACAACTACACGTTCTAAGGTCATCGATCGATCTCGATCTCGATGCACCATGCCTAGCACCCTTGTTCGGAACACGAACGCATCGAGAATATGGTGCCTGGCATCACCTGATGTTCATTCAGAACATGAACTGTCGAACTTGTCAAACGGCTGGTCCTTGTGATTAGGTTTTCGATTGACAAATCTAGAATCTAGTTAGCTATGACTTGGTTTGGCGAGACACTAAAAATGGAGACGACGACAGATTGAAATCATCCTATGTACGCCAAAGATGCATCTGGACAGGCAACGGTACGAAGGAAAACAATAACCCCTATCATCATTACCACAACTACGCACCACTTACCTCCTTTTCTTGGGATGTTGACTAAATATTTGGCGTTCATCAGTCATTCACTGTTGCTAGCAATCTTTAAAGTAGAATAAAGATATAAACGCATATCAAATGTACGAGATACAGAAATAAAAGTAAAGATACACAATCTGGAGAGCAATGAAGTTTACAGATAATGAGTGACCTTATTAAATTGATGGGTATTTCACAGTGCTGGATGTTAAATTGATGTACATCTTTTAATATGAGAGTTCTAATGGTAGCAAAAATAAGCAATCTCATCATAAATTGCAGATACGCTATCTATCTAAAGATAATACTAGACCAAGGAGAAAGTCAACACCCTAACATAAAAACTAAGTGTTAACAACATGTAGAAATAATACTGTCGAAGATTCGTGGTGTTTCACGTCCTCAGAACTGTTTTCGCGTCCACCATCTCTAAGTGATAAGTTCCAGGCCGCTAAGTTGGAAACTCAACGGGAGTCTTCCTAGCTAACTAGAAAGAGTTGTCCAGTTATAATCGACTCAAATACACCATTGTACATGCGTACATATCTTTATCACCATCTAAAAATTTTACCTTACCGTCTAAAGTTTAATGTGAAAGTAAAAAAAAATAAAAGCTAAAAATGCCTGGAAACTAACATTTTCGAAAATTTTGACCAAAGTTGTCAGACGAATTTCATATTTTCTTTATAAGTGGAAGGTGAGAAAAATATTTTTTTTTACTCTCCCCTAGTGAAAAAGACACACACGTAGAAAGCAGTAAAAGAGATTGGGCTGATAGACAAAATAACGTGGTTGATGTGTGTATGTAGCCTGGACTACAATGGACCTAACATGGCCCAATAACTGATGCATGGAGGCCCAATATGAGTCCATTAACACTCGTTAAGCTTAGGGATGGCAATTTGGGAGCATAATTAAAGCCCCATCCCGTCTCACCCCACAGGTACTTAGTTCGGGAAGACTTTATGGGGCAAATGGAAAATCTAACAAAATTTGGCTATTTGGATTTTCCTCATCACCAACCTCGGCCACCCGTTGGCTGCCAACACCTGTCGCCGCCGGTAGTCCATCACCTCCATCCAATCGCGGCATCTACCTCTGCTCACCACCACTGGTAAAAGTATAAAAAAAAAAAAAAGAAGAAAAAGAAGGTTTACGTAAAAAAAAAAAAAAAGAATCTGAACGGGCTGGATTTAAATGGTTTGGGGCCGAGGGGGGGGGGGGGGGGGGCATAGTGCCATTCCTATTGAAGATTCTGGTAATAGACCACCCTAGTATTTGCAACCAATTCTAATGAAGTCTACATCTTGGGGACCCTATGTGAGTTGCTTAATGCAATTAATTGACAATAAACGACACAATTAATTGAATTCAATAATGAAACCACCTAAAGTGATAAAAGTTATGTTTAGCAGCGAATGCCAAATTTACAGACTAATTTCACCGTCGAAATTGTCTAGTTACCGTAAAACGTCTAAGTTCATCTCACGTATGAAGTAATCAGTATTGCATATGATAGTGAAAGGAGGTAAAAGAGTCTGATGTGATAGTGAAAGGAGGTAAGGGAAACAATTAGTTGTTCTACAATAGAATCAACAATCCTAAATGGTCTGATTCTAAAAAACCATGGACTGACCTCCTGAACTCCTGAAGAATGAATTATGTTAATTAGTCAAAGCTTGAAGGTTTGTATGTCAAATAAGCCACCGTTGTTTTGTGAAAGGCCACCAAAGTATAAACTGAGACCCAAACGCCCAAAAGCTAAACCCACAAATGAGGCTTCATGTTGAACTGAAGACGTCCTCAAAAAATCGGATCATCACCATCAATGAGACCATGCAAAGGAGGATGTAGCCACCACGCAACATTGTCAAACCGATCTGATCCGCTGAAACCAGTCCACCATCGACATACAACCACTCTCGGCATGCAGCACCGCCACATGACCACCCACCCAAAACTTAATTCACGACCTAGTATAAATACTCATTCGATGAAGGAGCTCAACTTGAGCTCAAACTTTACATTAAACTCAACTCATTTTTGGTCATCGTAAAACTTCTCCAAGTTTTACAATAATTGTTGATGTTAAATAAACATAACATTGCCAATAGAAAAAACAATGCCAGTTGTAGTATATGCGATTCCTTGAACTATGCTAAACGTTGAGCATCGCAAAAAATATATTCTCAAGAATTTATAAAATTATCATTAACCAAACTTTGCATTGCATGATTTACAAACGACAATCACAGATAGCTTATCTATGAGTCGCAAAAATTTCTTTCAAAATCTTTCAACATCGAACTTCTTCTCGCTCCTCAAAAGAGTCAAAACCGTAAAAAGCCTAGTCTAGCTCAGATCACATACATTTTCCCAAAGCTTGTAAAACCATCGAATAGCTAAGTCTAAGACAGGAAAATGTTTTGTACGGTAACAGAAGGCCTACAACTACCCACAAGAACATTTCCTCCTTTGCGAGCTAGTGAAGACACAAAAGATCCTCTTGAATCCTTCTTCCTTATGGTAGCCTTTGGACCAAATTTACTCCCATCTAAACCACCTCCATAGCTTTTGCACGGTTTCATTGTCTTCCTATAGGAATTATTCCCTTTCTTTGCAAGATCTTCAAGGCTCTTCACACTTGCTAGAGATGCAAATGATTGGGACTTGCCTTGATAATGCTTGGATAAGCCCCTCCTGCAAATGAATCAGGTACAACGAACTATAAGCACTCATCTTTAGATGCAAATACCAATAGAAATAGTTACATTCACACTCTTAAAATCAATAAATATGGTGAAGATTATCGTTCAATACTAACTCTATCCAAGTAGTACTCGAAAAGAGACATTGTATTATCATTCACCATTTTATGGAGATTTTTTTTAAGTTTTTCTGATCACAATATACCTAAGAATACCCATGGCACATTATGTGAACTAAGTGGCTATCTTTAGAAGGTGGTCTCTTTTGAAAAGTAACTAAAAAGGAGATAGTCTATGTAAAAGGACAAAATAAAGCATACTAGGGTTTTAAACATTTTTTTGTGCTTTGAGAACTTGATCTGGCGACTTACTTGATAGGGAGTTGGGCCATGAGCTCAGATAATTCATACAAAGGTCCATAAGACGAAGGTGGTGAAGAGGATGTACAAGAGGATGCATCCTCCTCTACCATGTCTGATGAAGATGATGATTCAACAGAATTTGATGAGTACTCATTATCAGAATCAATGGAATCAGAATCAGAAATATCATCTTGATCAGCTTCCATGATCACCCACTGGACATGTTTCATGTCACCACTGCCATTTTCCTTCAAGGCCATGTCTTGATAAATTTGCTTCTCAGCACCCATTTGGATCAATCTCATAAAGAAAAAAGTGCAACAATGAAGAATGGTGTCTTAGTAGTATTCTGTGGTTTGCAAGAGTCTTTGCTAGATATATATGGGGTGAGGCACATCAATCACTATGTCAAGGGAAGGTGTGAACAGATTTGATTAAAGTTGGTGGAGAATATAAGGTGGTGAAGGAAGCATTGGAGGGTGGTGACTGGTTAATGAGTTTCTATATTGCTATCTTCATGTGCTGATCTATCCTTGGATTTGTCTCTATCCTCACTTCATGGTTGAATCCCTTTTGGCTTTCCCATTTAACTAGGAGAGCAGATAAGGTCTAGGCATTGAAGACATCCATATCCTAGTCACTGCCCTTTACATTTGGGGAAACATTTGGGTCACAATCTTGGCATCTTTGCTCCAAAAAGTCATGACACAAACATCTATTTGGTTTCTCTTTATTTATTCTTCACACTTTAAGGCATCCCTAGTATGTGAAGATGATGGCTATGAGGTATCTCTAGAGCTAGTAGAACTCTGCGATGTATTTAGAGGAAAAATTTTGGTGGACATGGGTACCTTCCAACAGCCCTTGTTTTTGTGAATTTTGGCAGGGTTTCTATTTCCAAGAGTTGATTTTGTCTACATGTCAAGCTGATTCGTTCCTAGTACAAATTCTAAGTCCTAAGTCACTATGCTCGTTATATTCAAAAGAAGCATAGGAAAGTTTCACTAAGTTGGATTCCACAATTGCAGGTTTCTTTTCTTTCATTTCATTTCCTTTCCTTTCCTTTTCAAGAACATTTTAGCCTAACTTCTCTGACCTAGGGAGTGTCACCTTGGTACCTCCTTTGATTGAGAATTAGTGAATTTATCCATAGCAACACAATTAATGTTCCTAGTCGATTTTAACTTCGGAGTTGGCACTTCACAACCGTCAAATCTCTTATACGTCAAGTTAGAGTTGGTAATTGAAGTGTACTAAGTAGGAGCTTTCCTCATCTCTTGAATATAGTTATGCGACTACAGTACGTCACTCGTATACACAACGTATGTGTGTATATATGTTTGCGCTTTAATTGGTCTCACATGTAAACCGGCCTATCGTGGACGAAATGTAAGTAAACATGATCCATATAGAAAATAAAGAAGCGTGCGGTCTCATTTATATTAATTATAAAGCCAACAGAAGAGTTGGTACAACACCTCTCCATTTTAATGACAACCCCCAAAAAGCCAAAGATGAGAAGGGGGGAAACAAATAAACAGAATCAAATGTTTAAAACTATATTGTTAGTTCCTTCTCATACCACTACCTTCGGAGCAATCTCCATGGGCAAGGGAGACAGTGAACATCACTCATAAAAGCATGAAAGCTTTTCAAAGGAACTGTTCTATACTTCTTCATTACAATTTGATGCCGATGCCCAATCTGACATTTTAGCTTTCTAATACCAAGAAACAAGATGGTATTCCTTATTACATTAATTTTGTTCCGGATTCATGATAAAATAATGAAATTTGGTTAATGAATTTTGCTAGTATAGTATAGAGTGACATAGATGCTTCTAGAGCTTAAGAGGTTGTTTGTTTAGCATCTTTGTATTGTGTTTTCATTCTATATATTTTCATTTTCATGTTCAGGTAGAAAATACTCATTTTCACTAAAAAATTCCTTTACCTCTTTTGACATTGGATTAAATTTGAGTGAAAAAAACCGAAAACACTTCTTAAGGTGTTTTCACATTTTTGTTACTGTTCGAATAATTTTATTTAAATTGATAATAAAAAAAGATAACAGTACACGAAATAAATATTTTTTTTATCATTGTTATAAAAAACAGAAGATAAAAATGATAAGAGTACGGCCCAACTTCCTTATTATTCTGATTTAAGTCCTTTGTTTACACAGAGGCCAAGAAATTAAATGAGGATAGGGCGGTTGACTAGCGTACAAGTCATCAGATATTGCTTGGTATGGGCAATTGAACTGCCACCACATCCTTCCTTTTCCCTTTTCCCTTTCTTCTAGGTATGGCTGACCATCCATTCTTATCCATGGACCGTGGTCCATGCCCGCGGATTGGAAAAGGGCCCTGGACCTGTCAATGGTTTAATTAATACTGCCCACAAGTTGGACTTCTGACCCGATCACACGGTTTGGTACCCACGGAATGAACCTCTGATCTCTCATAATCAACCTCTTCTTCTCTCAGCTGGAGCTTCTGATTTTCGTTTTCGGGTCTTCCTCTCTTGGTAAGGATAAATGTCGATTACCAAAGAAAGGTAAAAGAAGAAAAATGTGCATCAATTGGGGACTTAATATTTTACTCTTAACTTAAGACTCACCAGTTATACTGGCACTTATAAATACCATGTACCTTCTTTTCTTGACAACAAACAAGGGAAATGATACTAAATCATCCTAATCAAGAAGCCTCGAAATACTGGCCACAAAATGCATGTAGAACTCATATTAGCCACTAAGATGGGGTGGGGGAGGGGGGAGGGGATAACAACAAGTCACCTACCAAAGCAGACACAATAAAGAAGGGGCATAATAGTTTCTGCAGTATTGGCAAAAGACTCTTCAGAACATTTGCTATAAGAAACAAGGGAATGAAACAAAATGAATACGTCAAAGATGTACTCGCAAGGTATCCCTCTTGGCAAGGGCAAATTTGGTGCCATCAGAAACTCCCCGGGTTGACCACCCACAACTACGTGAGAGAAGTCAGGCAGGACCCGACTGGAAACCGCAATTTAGATTCCGGAAGGCAAATGGAAGTCATGTTCTATGGAATTCAAATATACAGCAGACGTGTTGCCATAATGAAGCTTTCTTACTACATAGTATAGTAAGTAGTCTAAATAACTTTCTATGTCAAACTTTGAACAAACACTAATGGCAGAGCAGAGTGAATCATGGGATTGTCGCGCTTCTGTATTTTGTATGTTGAACTTCGGCATGCTTCAGTAAGAATTCGCTAAAAAGCTAAGGTTTGATTCATGTAGACTTGCCGGTATTTGAGCACCATTGCCTGCTGATGCATATAGCCATGTTGGGGAAAACATTGTAATCCAGACTGTTTCTACAAGAGTTATCTGGTGAAATTTACAGGAGGTTCCAAGCAACCTACAAGAATCCCGAGATCAATGTCCTTGTCCTCGAATTTCTTGATAAAAGGGTGATTCTGCAAGACAACAAAGGTCAGCAATCAAGTTGGCATTTATTAAACATTGATATCATTATATCAAAAGAGTCCCTTCGCACTCTAAAACTGAGACTCGACTGCCTCTGATTTTGACAAAACGACGACTATTTTTTAAAGGGTTGGAGATGTCTTTGCTTTAACGTATAATACAAGCTAAACAAGGATTATTTTACCTCTTAAGTATGTAAATAAAATGTTATCCCATTTACGTAGCTAATAGTCATTCTAGGATTTGTTACAAAGTCAAAGGAGCCTCTTTCTAGGGAACAGCGGGACTATCTATATACATGACCAGAATACTAACCAAAAGGTCCAATGCTGAGGATCTGTCTCTGGGGTCTTTCTGTATGCTGCACAAGCATAAATTTATAAAGCCAACAAGCAATATATATGAGTACATATGTGGTCTACTCCCTAGCACAATCTGCAGATAAATGAAGAGGAAGGTTCTCAAAGTATAGTGTGATTCTTTTATGTTTCACTATGTTAGATAGTTTTTCCCGTTTTGAACTTATCAAAACTGCAACCCAAAGGAAGAGGAAGAGGAAAAGGTTATCTCAGCAAAAGCTACAGCAGTTTTCATGGCTCAAACACTATATGAAGTCAAACCTAAGTAAATGCAAGGTAATCCAGATATTAGGTAAAGTGCAGTACATGTAGCACTACAGATGCTGCCTTAACCAACAATTTGGAGTGTTAAGACAAATTCAACACCAAAATAGCAACCATGTTCGAGAAATTCGGAAAAAAGGAACTTGAGAACTAAATAAATAAAAAGAGAAGAATTATTATACATTTGAACCCAAACCCACAATGATCGTGAATTGTCACAGCTTGTCAAGGTTGTCAACTATATCATTCGGTATTGGAATAGCTCATCATTTTGGGTCCCCAATAACACTCAGAAGTCCGGGAACAGGAAACAAATTACATGCAAGAACACAGTTTAGACTTGTGAAATGTATGCTTTGGTACTGCTGTATATAAAGTGAAAAATGCGGGAGTTGCTACACCCAGTTTAGCAGGGCATATGGAACACCCGGTGATAATGAACTTATAAAAAAGTCTATTTTTCACATGCAACTGAATTAAATAAATGCGATTGAGGCATCTTGGCTCTTACCAGGCTGAGATAAATGAACAGAACTCTGGGGAAAACTGATCTGATGGTGCAGAAGGTGGTGGGCTTCGCACAATTGCATCCAAAAGCTCATAAAAGCTTGGCCCGTTTTGCTGCTCTTCAGAATGTATATAAGGAAAGCGTCCTATAGCACACTCGAGGATCACCAGGCCCAAGCTCCAGATATCACTCTTAGAGTCATAAGTGCTTCCACTTATTCTTTCAGGCTAAAAGAGGTCCAAACAGATAAAACTGACTTAGCTTGGTTGGTTACATATGAAAGCAAACATGAACATCCATAATGACTAGAGCAACCACTTTAGTGTACCGTAATCTTAATACCAGATTGGTGATATCTCCACTTACCGACATGTAATTGTAAGTGCCAACAAATGTATCTCGTTGACCCATAGAGTTGGCTAGCATTGCGCTAACACCAAAATCTGTAATTTTCACTTCGCCTTTGTGGTTTACTAGCAGGTTGGATGGCTTTATGTCCCTGTGAATAACATGCCTTTCATGGTGCAAGTACACAAGTCCCATTAAAACCTAGATAATAAGAGCATGCGTTAGCTAGATTATGTTCTTTTAACTGTGGGAAGGACTGTGCAGCAAAATACTTTTCGCAGGTATAACTTCACGAACCTGTTTACAGACAACTGCAAGATATGGTTCAAGAATTGTCTTAACTTGTCTGATCACATCTGCCAAAGACCCTCTGTCCATGTATTCAAGCACCAGAGAGATGACTCCATTGTGATAGAAAGAGTGGTAGCAAATTACCACATGTGAGCATTGTGATGCTTGATTGATTTTCAGCTCCTGCACAATCTGTTTACGTATATCCTCTTGAATGTTCATCTGGATAACCTATAACACATAATCCAAGCACTCAAGTAAAAAGAAACTAACTGCCATCAGTAGAAGAACTTAAGTGCAACCAGCATGGAGTCTCACTTTGTCACTAGATTGAGGCAGATCTTCAAAAAAAGTACCACGCCATCAGGCTAGGGCACCAGATTTTAAGTAACTTATTATGGCTTCAAAGACATGTAAGAGTAAGAACACAAGCCTTGCAGTTAATTTTTTTGGGTACACAACGGTACATAACTGTCTAGGTCATTTTACTCATGTAACCAAAAGGAAGAGAAGAATCCTTACCGAAGTTGGCACTCTTTCAACTTATTAGAACCGTATATAAATCATTTTTATCTATGAACAACTTTTTCTTTATTTGGATGCTAGACGGTGTGCATGTCATACATTACAACGATATCCTATCAGAATATAATAATCCATGAGAGTAACCCAGTGATACAGTAATCAGCCAAGTTTAGATATCTAAAACAGAAGCTCAGACTTGTCTTGCTTGTAAACTGACCTTCAAGGCAAATAACGTGCCAACCCATTTATGGCGAACTAGTTGAACCACACCACCACTCCCCTTTCCGATGACTTTGATGGTCTCAAGGTCTTCCAGTGAGAATTGAAGATCGATCTCCTTAAGTTCTGAAGGCTGTCCATATAACCCAAAAAGCAGGTCTTACAGGCTTAAGGATAATATAGTGCAAAAGCATCACAAGATTAGATAACAACTGATTATCATATTTGGAGAGAATATGCGTCTGGCACGGTGACCAGCCTCAAAAACCTTTAAATGCTAGTAAAACTTTATGTGGTGATGTACACCTGATGCATACGCCTGATGCAGAATATAAATAGTCAGCATTAGGCAGAAAACATATGTTTTCTTGTAATTTCTTCTAGCAATCTAATTATAGTTCAAGTCTATTGCCTAACATTTTTAGGTAAGTCCTTTCCACTTGGTTATCTGTTCAATTCTGCATATGTCTTTTTCCGCCTTTGCTCTGATAGGATAGTTGTCTTTAAGCAATTCTGGCAGGTGCTGTAGTCATGATTTCTGCTTCACCGGCGCCTGCATTATTTTGCTTGAAATCTCCATGACTTAGCACGGCCTTTGATTGAATTTAATATATAGATTTCTATTTTACAGCTCAGTAGCTCACAAATACATGCAAATCATGCTTCTCAGATGCATGTCCAGCTCATTTTCAGTGTACTTAATGCTACCTAATAGTAATAACTAAACTCCACATGAACATGTTAGTCTTTCCATTTTGTGTTTTCATTTGAATAATCTTGACCTGTGGAGGAGAGTATGGTACCCTTCCTCGTACAGTAAGCCTCGGACCCCAACAAATGCATGAAGCTAAGTTTCTGTTTTGATTACTTAGCGGCATCTTCATGCTATAAGCATTCTAATATAAGCGAAAGTCAAAGCAAGAAGGACAGCCAATATTTGTAAGTGCAAACCACAACCTTCGTGTGGCATTGCCACAGCATATGAGTTCTTCAACTCTAGAGTAAGATAATGCACCAAGGAGCACCAGAGAAGAAGGCGAGGTGCAGTTAGAGATGATGCGAAAAGGATCTTGTTAGAGATCAGGTGACTAAGTCAATTAAAGCCTCTTGTGTGCCAAACAGAGGGTTTGTTCTATCTTTCTCATGCTGTATAAAAGTCCGTACTCACATATTTTAATATCTAAAATTTTTGGTCTTAGCTTGCAAAGCTCCTAATTCGTAATTGGTTCTTGTTAAAAAAAAAAAAAAAGGCTCATTCGAGCATGTGGCTTATAGTTTTTATTTAATGGTTTTGCCGAAACTGGAAACTATGTTACCTCAGTTCATCACCTTAAAGGCCAGGGTTGACTTAGTTGCAATTGGATACACGCATTTGGCATCTCCAGTATCAGGACCATTTTTCTGATAAGTACTCAAATTGGATCACTGATCAATTTCTAGGTTTCATCTGACCTCTTAATAAATGTTGCCAAGTGATTTTTGTAAGAAACTGAGATCTATGGCCCCATTCAGGCAATTAAACAGATAAGAGAAGTGGCTTAATCTCATGGTTGGACATTACATATCAAGAAACTTGTTAGGATCAAGCACTTATCACTACACCAAAAGCAATTGTTGTTAGTAAGGGCGCAACTTTATTTCCTTACACTCCTGGCACAACAGCCAGCGCACACGGTCGAGCACACGAGGGAGTAGATGGATGCGCCCAAATTTTAATCTGCTAACAATGCCTTACCCATATACACCCCAGGGGATTCAAACCCGGGACCTGCCCTAATACAAATTGTTAGGATTAAGCGCTAACCTTTGCCACAAAAGCAATCAATTTTAATAAGACCACAACTTTATTTCTCTTATACTCTTGGCATAGCAGCTAATGCACACGGTCGAGCACACAAGGGAGTAGATGGACGCGGCCAAACTCCGATCTACCTAAGCGAGAAACTTATTTTTCAAACATCGACAAGTTTCATTTTCTCCTCATTTTAGCACAGCTAATGGTGAAGCTTCTCCGCCTTCTCACATTGTACATAGCAGTGAAGAAGTAGTGACCACTAAAAACACATAACAAGTGGATAGATTTCAAATAGTGACTGCCATATATATACTAGTGAAGCACATGCTTCGATACATTATGGTTGCCAATAACCAACAGAGGGGGTATCAAACTAAAAACAGTTGATCATTAGATAGGCTATCACACTTGTAATTGAACCTCTGCTGGTTCAAATAGCTATCATGGTTTCACATGAATAGGTGAGTGATTCTGAATAATAACAAACAGAACCATGTCTACTCTTCTTCATATAAGAGAAACAGAACAACTCATGTGCACGGTGGTGACTCTGTTGATAAGAAGTATTGCTCAACCGAGGAAATCCTATTATGTTATTGACAAGGCAAACTCTGTAGCTGATGCTTTATTAAACCACCATCCTATACCATATTAGTATGCTCTGTGAATGCAGAATGACAAATTCGACGAGTTCATGAGATGAAGAATGTCCCAGAAGATCTCTCAATCAAACAAAGAGCCAAATAAACTAGCTCGTGGCTTAAATGCCATCAATGATAGCCTTTTGCGAAAGGGAAAATGGGCTTTGAGCAGACAGACCAGTCTAACATACTAACATGAAAGGTATAGGAAGATGCTATATGATGACGGTAATGTTAGATGAATAACACAGATATAGGGTCGATCTTGATTGGTTTTCTCTCGGCTAATAGCACTTTCATCGTCTTTCTACAAGTCAGATCCTTCACTTCTTTCTACATTGGCTCTCCTGATTCTTGATGTTTAAACCTCTCCAAACTAAATCTTTACATTGATAAGAAACCTAGCTCCTACTTCAATGATCTGTTAGGCCTTGGCAATTCAATACTCAGAGAAACCCTTCTTTCATTGTATAAAACCATTTTTCTGGTCTCATTATTGATCGCTTATGGTGTCTGACAATTGGCTCTTCCCTCTTCAAATATACGTTGACTGGAAACAATTCTTGAATCTGAGTCACCGATCGCACATCATGCACTGAATCACTCTATTCTCAATACCCCAAATCAAAAGTAGGCAGCAGACTGAAACTTATACACCCTCGTCATTATACGACGCCAAAATTTGGCTTGCGCTTCAGCCTGAACAGTAATTAATATCTAGGACAAAAAAATTTGAAATGGAACAAAAAGCAAAATTTCTCACATGGGTGACCACACAAATTTAAATCAGAACAGATACTCACAAGAGATTCCTTTTTCTCAGATATAAGCCGCAAACCTTTATGGTTCAGTAGCAAATCTCCATCATGAAATGTTCCACTGGCAGTCCTGCCATTCAACATCATATGTACCACTCATAATCAAACACAGACACACACATCCCTCAACTCCATTACAGGCACAGTGAACACTCACAGACACACTATCTCCCTCTTTCTTACACAGACGCGCCCATACTTGTTGTCAAACACACAAAGCGCGTGCGCACACACATGAGTGCATGCGAATTCCAATTGACGGACAATGTAAGCACATATATGTACAAAGACTTTGTTCTCTGTGTGTGTATCTGCTGTGTGACAGAGATTAGTGCTTAAACTCCATTTCACGGGCAATCATACAAGTATAGCAAGTGTGTCCCTCCGCGTGCGTATGCTAGAAACTAGGGTTCAAAGTCGAAATCACGGACAATTAGAAGATCGGATCGGTCAGGGGCAAAAATCAGCTCAAAATCGAAGCGCAAAACGTACATCGTGCCAATCACGACACGAATTTCACAAATCAAACTGAATCGAAGGAGCTTGAACTTACAGGAAGCTGGTGATTGGGGTATCCTGAACAGGCACCTTAAGCTTGAGCTGCTTCAGTGGCTTCATGCCTTTCATGATTTCTTTGTAACCTAGTATTTCACTTTCGCCTGTGATTTGTCTGATCAAATCTTGAGCTACCCCTAGGGTCTTGCTAGTGGAGAGCTTGAAATGTTGACAAAGCGAAGTGACGGTGGCGACAAAAGTAATAGTGGTGTAGATTCAAATGGAAATGACCGGGAAACTTTTTTGCCTACAAGTAGAATAGAACAAGCAAAATTAGAAATAACTGAAAGAGGTTTGCCTAAAAATAGAATACGATTCAAATATTTTCTTAAGCTATCAAATTTTGGAATAAAATGCAGTTTCTACGTTAAGGAACTTTATTTCTTGGGAATAGAAATTGTTGATCTAGCATAATATTTCCAAAAATTAAAAGCAATCTTCGTTTTTACTTCTATTTTATACTATTAAAGCCCGATATCAATCAAATCCGAAAAGTGTGTTCATGGAAATATAAGCGTTATCAGGTATAAAAGCAGAACTGACACTTAATTTCTAGCCGACGTGGAATATAACTCGACACTAGCCCTCACATAAGACGTGAGATTATGTGAAGACCAAGTACATCGCAAGTTCCATTTCGAATTACGTCACAAAGGGGTATGAGTCCAGTGTAGATATTACTCAACACCAGTTTTCCCGTGAAACGTGAGATTAGTTGATGATCAAGAACACTATAAGTTTCGATCCAAGTTATGTTAAGGGAATCAGAATCTCAGTGAGGATGAGAGTAAGAACCCTAGACTCGAATTACGACTTGAGGATGGGAGGAGATAAATGTAGTTTGTCTCATTCACATACCACGTTAAATCCTGATGTTAAATCCAAAAACATGTTCATAAGAAGGATGAACCCAACATGCATAAGAAGCAGACCACCATTTGTTTCTAGTCGATGATGGATATAACTTAACATGTACAACTCTTCAAAGTATAAAAATATTTGTAATGACTTCAAACTATACAGCTTTAGAGGCAATAAACAATGGGAAAAAACTAATGTTTTTGCTTTGTCCTATAATATAAAAGTTAACCATGCATTTTTACCTACTTAAATATTCAATTTATTCAGAGTGAACAAGCGATTTTAGTTTAAATTGTACATACCCTAACTATTCACTTTGTTCCCAATAGTCACCACCACCTGTAGTGCAGCGAAAGATGGCATGGAAATCACTGCCCTCCCTATTAGTACCTGAACCCCACCAGCGGTTCGTTAGATGATGCTGGCAGTTCGATGTTGTGACGATGGGTGACTCGATGGTGTGGAATGTGATGGTTGGTTGGGCGACCATCGAGGGCTGCCACGCTAGATGGGACAACCATTGGGGCTGCCCTCAAGCTGACGACGTGATGGTGGAGACCATTAGGGGATGGTGGTGACAACTGGGAGAGAAAGAGACGAGAATTAGAGTTTCAACCAGAGCTATCAATTTTTTAACAAAACAACATCTTTATCCTTAATGAATTAATATATCTAAGCTTGAAATAAGGGTATGACTGTCTCTTTTATTACTTGCTATAATATTTTTTTTCTATGATACAACACACACACAAACAGAGAATTTACTATAATTCCCATGTAGAAAAAAGGTATTTTATTTTCCACGTAGCAGGGAATTTTGGAGTTGTGAACATTGGTTCAGTTCCATTTCCATTTCCATTATTTTTTTCACAAGGTATAATTGAATTCAGCTTGAATCTCGCCCTTCCTAAACTCCGGTCCAAACTTGGTGGGCTAACCCTAAGTAAACCGGTAAGAATCTTGTTGGCATCATACACTTCCAGGCAGGGTAAAGTTACTTGAGTTTTTGCCCTTAATAATATGTTTTTAAAACTTAATTATTTAATTACCCCATTTTGAACCTCATTTACATGTGTAGCCCCTTTTTGAAAATCACAGTTTCAAAGTGATATTTTACGGGAAGAAAACGTAGTTTAAAACGGAGATTTCTTTTGAAATCTTGCTTCCTAACAGAGATTTCATACGTTTTTAAAAGAAATCTCTGTTTCAAACCACGTTTTTCTCGTAAAAATATTACTTTGAAACCTCAATTTTTAAAAAGGGACTACACAGGTAAATAAGGTTCAAAATAAAATAATTAAGTAATTAAATTTTAAAAATAAATTATTAAGAGCAAAAACTCAAAGTTGCTTATCATTTCTTTAGCCTTTATTGACTCTTCCAAAATGTCATGTCGAAGAGGGCCCAAGTGGGTTGTAAAAATATTTATCGTTAGTAAAATAAAATTAATCTAATATGATGATATTTAGTACACCGAGTAACATTTATTCAATAAACTTGAAATATTGGAAGTGCAAAAAAAATTGTTTGTCTGTCTGCTTTAGTGCTAATATCACATATATAATGAATTTAATTTAATACATAGATTCTAGTCTTACATACTTCCAATTTTCAAACATGCACAATACATCCCTCCTAATTATGATATGCGAAAATTATAAGTTCGTACGAGATCGAGTAGGAATTTTATAAATTCAATCTAAATCTAAACTCCCAAACTTCAACTGATTTTGATCCACACTTGTTAATAATACTACTTTAACTTTTAACGCAAAAAGTTGGGAGGGAGAGTTAATTTTTGTAGCGAGTTGAACAATGCACCAAAATACATGCTAATTTTTTTTAACCTTTTTACTTTAAGAGTGTGTTTGGATGAGGTAATTGAACAGAGTATTTTACTTTTCATAGAGGATTTTGAAATACATTATATGAAGCCCTTATTTGGATACTAATAAGATGGTTTTATCAAAATTTAGGAGGAATTTAGAAAAAGAATTTGATGTGCTAAAATTCCCTCTAGAAATAACAGACTAGTTATTTGTCAAATCCCTTTCACAAAAAGAGTCTTCATTATTTTAAGTAACTTCTTCCATAAAAAAAAAGGAGATACTCTCTCTCATTAGTTTGTACCTATATAATATTAAATTATTTAGGTTCAAATTTTTAAATGTAAATCCACATATGAAATACTCAATTTACAAAATTGCCCAAACACAATATTTGCAATTCCATAAATTTGTTAATCAACGAATTTCAAAATAAATGAATTTTAAAATACAAGATAATTTGAAATTTTTCGTCCAATCACACTCTAAAACTTTATCCAAAGAGAATGTACGTAGTATAATCAATTTTTAGCGACAATTATGAGTGGTGATCATGGTTGTCTCGGCCTACACCGGATCCGTCCTTGTATAATGCCAACTTCTCTAGCACATAGTCTATTTACAAAACATGTCCTCGTTTTAACCAACAAATATAGGACAATTTGATGGAGTTTTTGCCCTCAATAATTAATTTTTAATACTTTATTACTCATTTACTCCATTTTAACCTTATTTACTTATCTAACCTACTTTTGAAAATCGTGGTTTCAAACAGTGATTTCAAAGGAAGAAAACGTAGTTTGAAACAAAGATTTATTTTGAAAACATATGAAATCTCTGTTATGAAGTAAGATTTCAAAAGAAATCTCTATTTCAAATCACGTTTTATTGCCTTGAAATTTCTGTTTGAAATCACGATTTCAAAAAATAGAGTAGATAGGTAAATAAGATTCAAAATAAGATAAAAAAGTAATTAAATATTAAAAATAAATTACTAAGGCAAAAACTCCAATTTGAGGGACTCTCACACTTCCATCTTGTACTCTTTTTATTATAAAAAAATCTACTAATAATAGAGTTGAACAATAAATCCTTTTTTTTTTCCTCTACTCTATCTCATATGTGGGCCTGATTTACAAGAAAAAAAATTATATCTAATTTCAGCTCTTCTGCCCAAATAAAGCTATGGCATTCATGTCAATGTCCTGGACAAGAACAGTCATTGCCATTGGATTATTTGTACAGCTGGGCCTGGGATCCTTGTAGGACAGAAACCTTTCCAGCAAGGAATACGTCAATCTGCATTATGAAATTTGAAAATTTTCATTTTATATAGGGCATTAGGTGATTAATAACTTAGAACCATCTCTATGTAATACTTATTTAAGAAGACTTAGTATGACTAAAGGTAGATAGCAACGTTCTAAAAGCTCAAAATGAAATATTAAGAGTGATACTAAAAATTATAACTAAACGAAGTTCAAGTATTGTTTGAAGCGGTAAAGGTCTTGAAGAATAATTTGAACTCTCGAGTTTGAATCTTTATACCATTAGGTCAAAATCTAAGTTGCTTTTCTTAAAAAAAAAAAAAACTAAACAACGTGCTTCAATCCATTTTTTGTTATTTTATGTCTTATCATCAACATTTGTATTATAAATGGGACAACTCAAAGCAAGTATCTTCGTACCTCAAAAGGAAAAATAATTCTAAAACACACAAAAAAGTTTTGACTGCAATCTTAGTGGTAAAAATAATAATAATCCTCATATAGTAATAATTTCTAATAACATTTTTTAGCATCATTAATTAAAAATAATCATATATAACGATTATTATTTATCACTATGCAAAAATTGTAAACTCTTCTTACTATTCATGTTGCAGGCAAAATTTTAAGAAAAAAACGTAAATATTCAAAATTTCACAAGAACAAAAGCTAGCACTTTGTTGCTTTAAGAGATTCCTGACCGTTGATGAATTGTTGGCATGTAATGAAAAATTTGGGGAACAGACATGCTTGGACGGAATCGAGAAAAATCCACTAAACTATATTCTATAGAAAAACCTGGAATCCGGTCCCAACACTTGCTGACACACTCTGCCCCAAACATCAACAGTTGAAACAGTGGCCCTTTCCCCGTACACTCTCTGGCCACTAGCCTCACTGCTCCTCTCGAGCTTCAAAAAAAAAAAGGCTCTGTGAGAGAGAAGAGACAAACGGCAAAGAGTAACAAAAAGGAGGTGAAGAACAAGGAGGAAAAGGGCCTTGTGTTGTAGTGCGGTTGAAAGATTGCTGCGGAAAGAGCAAATGGCAAGAGGGTTCAGAGCCATTTTCGCAACTTCCCTGCTGCTAATGCTTATGGGTAAGCTACGTTTGTGTGTGTGTGTGTGTGAATACATTATATGAGAGATGGGACTTGCACTGCTATCTTGAATTGATAGGTTTTCCTACCGAGCAGTACTCTTGAACGGATTCACCCTTTCTCTGTTTTAGATCTATTTTTGATGCCATAAACGCGATTAGATGAGTAGAATGGTTTCTTTTTGGATGGTAATCGTTGTTCAACATGTTATGCAGCTATAGTACAAGGGAAATGCTATTTCCACTCCATTCTATGCCTTTTCACCCTCCCTCGTTGCTAAAATGTATTTTACTGACAAGTCTTGACCATCGCGATAATCAAAGATGTGGATAAGCATGTTAGTGTGTGAAAATAGCCTCTCCCTCCGTATTCCACTTGATTTTTGTTCCCATTATGTCATATCTTGTAAGTATGTATATGCACACATAACATCCCTTGTGTGCGAAAAGCTATTGGCCTTACACCATTTGTTCTATCTACCACTAGTTTTGGTCTTCTATGTACAACATTTGACGAATGTGGTGAACTCACGCATAGCCGGGGCTGCCGCGTCAACAGCTTTATGAGCTCCGACAATAATAAGTTATTTATCTAATTTTGGGTTTGTAGTTGCATATGTTAACAAGCGGTGCCAATAACTAGTTGTTGCATTCACCTCCATGTCAAATAGGTAGGCTCATTCAATTGGGCAACATCAATACATTAATATTTTCTACTTCCATTGTGTGATAATTGGACGTGCGGGGGTGTTGGAGGCAAAGGGTCACTTGCTTTCTACACTCGCAAGCTAGGACGACATATAGAGATCTTGGAGAAAATAAACAATAATACTAACAATTTCATCTCTTACGTTCAACACCATACAAAATAGCTAGACCAGCTAGCTTTTCATAGCCTTCTAGCGTAACTTCTAGACTAAGAAGCACGGACACGAGTGCAGGTGCGGATACGATACAGGTGCGGATACGGGGATACGACATTTTTGAAAATTTTAGGATACGGGTGCGGTAAGGATACGGCAAATATTATATATATTTATACGTATTTTTACTATGTACACCTAGTATTAAATTTTTGAATAATTTGAATCAGACATTAAATTGAACCACTGCTTTAAGCCTTTAAGTTATTAATGGTTAACACACATTGAAAACACTCCATTGATTATAAGTTGGTTCGGTGGTTCCAATTTACTAAGAAGTTAGAACTTTTTATCATTATTTCTCTCCATTAAAATCCACGTCCAAGTCACAACAGAAAGTAGTAGCAAAGAGAATTTGAAGACAGAAGGAACTTTCTACCATTATCTCTCTCTCTCTCTAAGACTCCCCAATTCGAGTTGAGAGTAATTTTCTTTGTTTTTCACAAAATCACTTTCCTTGACAATTGTAACGAACTTGTTACAATAAATTTCACTGGTATAATTTGCTAGAATATCATCATTGGCACCACCTCATTATTCCTATGTATGGAAATGTAATCACTACATCCTTCTTGCTTCCTTCTCTTTCTTCAGCAATTTTATGAACTTGCTCTTTTTCGTTTTTAAATTCTCCATCATCATTGGTTTTGAGAAAGAAAGTGTTGAACACTTCTTCATACTTTGTCTCTTCTCTTCTTTTGACTCATAAGCGTGAAAATCATTTGATTCTCCGTTGGAGTCCTCAAGATCACCATCTTCGCTTGTGAACTCTGCAATGACCTCAATAATTTGCCAAACATAATTTGGAGATCTTGAATCTTCTATGCGCATTCATATTTCTTGATGGACGACCTTCGACAATACTCAGAGTGACTTTTCTTCTTTCTTTTTTTCGAACTCCTTTGAGAAGCTAATATAAATGTGCATGAAGTTTCTTCCTCAAGATGTTCACCATCTTTATTTGTGAACTCTTCCCCAACTTTGTACCAATACTCCTTGCGTAAGAATCATGTCTGCCATTGGAAGCATATTGCCAAACATAACTTGGAGTTTGGATCTTCCATGCACATCCATATGTCTTGATGGACGACCTTAAAACACCTGGAGTGCCTCTTCCCCTTTCTTTTGTCAAACTCCTTTCAACAAGCTAATATGTGGTCCTTCAACGACCACACCTCACAAATGACACCATTAAATAGAGAATGAGAGGGCACTTCTCATTCTTACATAATTTGAAAACATCAACTTCTCACAGCATTAGATATAGAATGAGAGGACACTTTTCATTCTCACATAATTTAAGAAGATCAATTTCTCACACCAAATATCCGTTTGGATAATTTTCTTACAATCGTACTGACTAAAATATTTGCGCTACAACATCCACTAGGATTGTTGTGGCTTGATACCACTTTTTTGGGGGCATATAGTCAGTCATTTACGTTCTACACTTACGAATTAGGAGGAGAGAGAGAGATCTTGAAGTGAACACGCAATAACACTTACATCTCATCTCTTATTTCTTACACCATAAAAATGACTACACCGTACAAGTTTGAGATCCCAAACTTGCTATATACTAGAGTAGATGGAGATCGCACATCGGCTGCGTACTAGGAGGGAGTCTTGGGCTATGGGTCATTTAAGGTTAAGTGGGATCTTGTTCCATACTAGAAGTGGGACGGAAATTTTTGGTCTGATATAACCCATTCAATGAACTCTAAAGCACTTCTTGGCTTGCCTGATCAAGGGAGGCAATGCCCTGTGGCGGGCTGTCGACCAGATTGTTACAAAATGGTATGAGAGCAGAACCTGGGGTACTAGCAATGTGCCAGAGCGTGGCCCTGGGGCACTAGCGATGTGCGAGAGGGTGGACATGGGTAATAGAAGTGTGCTAGCAAGGATGCCAGTCAGTTCGCAAGGAGGCTCAATAGTGAGATCCCACACTTGCTATGAACTAGGGTGAATGGAGATCTTACATCAGCTATGTACTAGGGGAGGTCTTTGGCTATGTGTGATATATTGTTAAGGTGGATCTTGTCCCACATCGACAGTGAAATAGAAAGAATTTAGCCTTATTAGACCTTGTCCCTTTTTGCTAGTCTATTTGGGGGGAGGTAATGCACTGTGGTAGGGCCTCGTGGACCCCGTTGTTATTGTACAAATGATAACACTTACTAGACTAGTCTTCTTACACCGTACAAAATGACTAGACTAATTAGCTTTTCTTAGCCTTGTATTCTAACTTCTATACACGTAATAATAAGACCACTCACTCCACTACACACAATTACTAGATTACTAATCAACTTCATAGACTCGCTAGTAATTCACATTTAACATGCACTACCAACACGTTATTAACACACCACTAACATATAACTAATGACCGCTAATACTTTATTTTACTAATATTAAATAATTCAAACACGGGGTCCTAGTGCAAAACAACAATATGATATGATAAGATACGGCGATAGTTCATTAAATATCATGTGGGTCAGTGGCAGGTAGCTTAAAGCTCTACCATCTAGAAGGTTTTAGGCTCTGTTATATCAGCTTAGATATATATCATTCATTGATAGTATGCATGTAGTTGAACATATTGTTAGTATCATTGAAACTAGTGGTCGTGTTTACCAGCCGAAGCGCCTTGTCGATTGCACCCATGAACAAGTTGTGAGATTTTCTTTAGGAGAAACCTGCATTGGAATGCGTGTGCGTGCGCCCACTAGTTCTCATTCCAAGTTCTTTTAGTTACACATATTTCTGGGCAAAATGCCCCACAATCATGTGCGAGAACAATAATAATGAGTCGTAAACTGGAGTTTCTGAACTCCGTGTTTGGTAATATTCTCACTGCACAAGGTTTATGTCCTTGTTCAAGGAAATAGTGAACCCTAGCTGAGGAAAGACTTGTAGGACTTTCTCACCTTCTAAATATATACCTTAATTGTGAAGTATATGAGTTAGATTAGCTGAATAACTGGTAATCTTGAGCTACCTATGAGGGTATTGTGGTTGACAATCCTTCAGATGATTTTGTTGATCGTGTCATGCTCTACTTGTACATCTAGAGTCTAGAACATACCTGTGTTTGCAGACAATGTTTATGTTGATGGTAACCTTATTATCTATCATTTGGTAAATTATTCTGAATGGTTGGCTCGATGGATAAAACTTTTTCCTAGAGATACAATACAACTTCACTTTTCAGAAAAAAATTTGATCACATAAACTTAAGAGCCCTCAAGGAGTTTCTTACCAATATATCGTGTAGCAAGTGCTGAGACTACATAAGCATCATACATCTGCGGACGATCTAATATCTGTTAATCAGGTCAAGCATTATCTAGGATTAAAGATGCACAAACTTTTCATGTAGCTGGTACAGTAATACTTAATCTATCCACTTAATGACTAATGCTTCAACCTGCAAAAAGCATGAATCATGTCAGAGTCCTTTTAAAACATTGAATGTCATTATATCATGAGATTGCTATCAAAGATGAATTATACTAAAACGAAAGATTAATAGTAATAGTGGAAGAAGATTGACATCTCGGCTGGAGGTGTCAAAATATAAGGATAACATACCTGGGGTTTGCCCCTTGAATTGTTTAAAAATGGTTGAGCTTCATTGATACTTTGGACATTTACCAAAAATTAAAATATTAGGACAATTTTGTTCAGGACTCTCAAGACGTGTACTGGTTCTAATGTGCTTGATAGCTTATTGCCGAGTATCTGATACTAGCTCTTTATTGAAAAGCCTGTAGACAATTCATTAATATAAATATTTCTGGTCCGTTTTTTGAAATTCTAATGTATCCCATTTCTCGGGGCGTGTACAAAAGAGTGTTATCTTAAAGTTCTGTTTTGTATAATCTGCTTACATCTCTTCGCAGTTGGCAGTTTTGTTTGGCCTTTTCATCCTGATTTATTTCTGTGACAGGTTTCTGCAGAGGAAGCACAATAGGGATTTGCTATGGTAGAAATGCAGATGACCTCCCCACCCCAGATCAAGCATCACAGCTGGTTCAACGTCATAATATTAAGTATGTAAGGATATATGACTCCAACATCCAAGTTCTCAAGGCTTTTGCAAACACTGGAATTGAACTCTTGATTGGGATTCCAAACTCCGACTTGTTGCCATTTTCCCAATTCCAATCCAATGCTGACACCTGGTTAAAAAACAGCATCCTTCCGTATTATCCGGCCACAAAAATCACATATATTACTGTTGGTGCTGAAGTCACGGAAGCCCCTGCTAACATCTCCGCTTTGGTTGTACCTACCATGCACAATGTTTTCACAGCACTGAGGAAAGCTGGTCTCCAAAGGAAGATTAAAGTTTCTAGTAGCCATTCTCTTGGGGTTTTGTCCCGATCGTTCCCACCTTCTGCAGGGGCTTTTAATAGTAGCCATGCATCCTTTCTGAAACCCATGTTAGAGTTTCTTGCTGAAAATCAGTCTCCGTTTATGATCGACGTATATCCCTACTATGCTTACAGAGATTCCAAAAGCAACGTGTCTCTAGACTATGCACTATTCGAGTCATCGTCTGAAGTTATTGACCCGAATACTGGCTTGCTTTATACAAACATGTTCGATGCCCAGATTGATGCTATTTATTTTGCTCTGACGGCTTTAAATTTCAGAACTATTAAGATTATGGTCACTGAGACAGGCTGGCCTTCCAAGGGATCGGCTATGGAGACAGCTGCAACTCCGGATAATGCCCAAACTTACAACACCAATTTGATTCGTCACGTCATAAATGATACGGGTACTCCAGCAAAACCTGGAGAGGAGCTAGATGTGTATGTTTTTTCACTTTTCAATGAGAACAGAAAGCCTGGGTTAGAATCTGAGAGGAACTGGGGTTTGTACTATCCTGACATGACAAGTGTGTACAACCTTGATTTCACGGGGAGAGGTGCTGTGGACATGACTACAGGGGTAAATGGCACCAGCTCAAACGGAACATGGTGCATTGCTTCATCTACAGCTTCTGATGCTGACTTACAGAATGCTGTTGATTGGGCTTGTGGCTCTGGGAATGTGGATTGTTCTGCTATTCAGCCTAGCCAACCTTGTTTTGAGCCAGATAGTCTAGTATCACATGCTTCTTATGCATTCAACAGTTACTACCAGCAGAATGGAGCTACTGACATTGCTTGCAGCTTTGGAGGAGCTGGAGTTAAAACAAATAAGAATCCAAGTATGTATACTAGGACCTGAGTCCGCAAGTCTCTTTTCCTTTGAACACTCCTCACATTAACTATACACATCCACACACCGGCAGATATCTTTTCGACACAGATGTGAACATGCTCTGAGAACCTCTATGGGATATGTTTTCAATTTCAATATGTGGAAAGTGTAATTACGGATATACCCAAGTTTTCCTGTTTTACATGGATGGCTAGACTGTCAATTATGTACATCGCTGATGCCGTTGATCAATTTTTTCAAAAAAAGTGTGGCTTGTTATATTGGACGCAAAACATTGGCTTTTTTATCGAGGGGGTTCATATGTGATATCATCCAGGATGAGTATACTGTTTTATGGCTACAAAAGATTGACCACGGCATGAACTGGCCCGTAAATAGGACTGTTGTATGGGTTTTGTCCCATCTATCTGATAATATTATGTTCATACAACTATAGGTTGGATTCCAAAAGGAGATGGATTATTAATGCATGTTTGCAAGCTTAAAGGCGTCCTTGATGCCACTAATAGAAGTCAAGTTCGCTCTGTCAAGTACATAGGAGATTGAGAAAATTTATGCATGTATATATCTACGCGCATATTTCTAACCTATTAAGCCTGCAATTTGTTTTTGGTAATGGTATAAACACCCGAATAAAAAAAAAACTTGTCATCCATGTACTTGGTCCACTTACCCAGGAATGTGTCATCATTTAGATTTGTTCTTGCAGTTCATGTTTTCTTTGGAATATTTTCTTAATGAAATTTCTAAAGAAGTGTTTTTGTTTTTTGTCTATAATTGTACAGGCTATGACAAATGCTTATACATGACCACAGGGTATGTATGCCATCTGTTGCAATGCTTAATACAGAATTCAAATATATACCATGTTTACTGCATCACAACCTAACCCACGTTTATCATACAACTTGGCTGGTTAAATATTCACAGGAGCAACAAAACAGCCGCTGCAAGTAATGTGACGGCAAAACCTTCAACCTCGACCTCGATCTCGATGGGCAGTAAATTTTATTCAATTTCAACATGGTTACATGCTTACCTGCTGACGACATCTCTTGTTCTTCTGAATCTGGGCAATGTCTAAAGAAACTTGATGTTGGGATTTGGGAGTGTGGCCCTTTGTGCTGAAAAGAGATGCCTCCATCTTACGACAGGTATTCGTGGAGGAAATAGTTCTTGGATTGCATAAGAATGATGTATTCGTTATGGAGCAATTGGTCTCCCCCTAGTTTTGTATGATACCGCTAGATTTTTAGCTGAAGGGGTTTACACATGTATGAACAGTAACTAACGGGATGGGGGAGATCTACTACATAAAATATGCACCCCTGGAAGCCCATACTTGTGCACTGACTTTGTTTTGTAACTTTATGTTGTAAATGGGCGCACAAACTGCTGCAGATTTACTTCAGATATATTTTGTATCCTGCTTAGTTCTATTCTGAAAAGTTAAGGTTCTATTTGTTGTCTGTAGTCACTTCTTGTTCGCACTACAATTTGTTTGCTTTGTAGCCCGCTTTCTTCGTTTATTCACCAATTTAAAAATATATTTTCACAATTCTTTTGCAAGTGCTTTGCAGTGTTGAGTTTACGCGTGTGCATTACATGAATATCATGGAAAGCTGTAATGAGTTTTGACAGCAATGATGTTAGCTAATGGTAATGAGAGGAAAGTATGACACAAGTTTAAGCTGGGAAGTGAAGTACACAGCTAAGTCGACAGCCGGCCAAGGCAAATCTTGCAAGGAATGAGGTCTGCAGCGATGCAGAAGGTAACAATGACAATCAGTGATTGATGGCATTGAGTTTGAAGGATTGACGTCAGTGCACCACAAAATCATGGTCATCAATTAAAGACGGGCAGTGGCACTTGAGGTATTGTCGAATGGTGGTGAGAAGACTTGCGTGCTTGCACCAAGAAAGGCATCTACATTATGGGGAAGTGAAATTTATATTTTTTGTCTTAGTGAATTACTTGTGAGTTTAAGAGTGATATACGGAGCATGTATAGGACGCTTTCCTTATCGATAGAGTCCAAATAGAAGCAAACTGGTCAAGCTTTTTTGAGCTTTTGGATGCAATTGTCGGGAAGTCCACCACCTTCTGCTCCATCAGGTAAGTTATCCTCAGAGTTCTGCTCATCGCCTTATTTGTTGCAGACTGGTAATAACCGAGATGCCTTGCCTTGCATTTATCTTATTGAGTTGCATGACAAATAGACCTTTTTCAAGTTTTATGTTTACAGGTTATTGAATAATGCCCCTTATTCTCATGTGTTTGGGTATGGCAACTTCTTCAGTATTTTGTCTTTTAACATATACAGCATGTATCACGCATACAATTCGAAACACTAAAGTGGTGTTCTTGTTTGAAAATTCTCACATCTTTCTGCATTTGTTACTTTTGCACTTGCCTTTCGCTCAATATAACGAGTTATCGACTACCATATCTTTGATCTCAGAACCCTGGCAAGCTGATACACTTTATGATCAATGTGTTGGTTATGATGAATTATACCCCTTTCCGCGTAGTCTTGTTAGTGGTAAGGATTCTTCATTTCTATCTATTAAGCGGCTCAATGCGGATGTAATATAAATTTTCCTTTACTTGTGATTCTTATGACACACTGACGTGTTTTGAAGTGAAAGATAATTGAGATCGATCATTTGATTTCTTATTTGTATTTCTATAGCCATGCAATGTGGACGGAATATGACTTGTCTTTTTTTTTTTTTTTTTTCCTTCGTTTTTTTAAAGAATAGTTGGAACTGTATTTTATTTGGTCCTTTGGTACGGAGATTCGAATTTGGGATCTTGACGTTATTCTTCACGCCACTTCACCACCCCTTGGGGTTAACTTGTCTATTACTTGTGGGTCTTATGATGCATTTGACAGACTTTTGACTGAAGTGATTAAAAATGGACTCTTAATAATTGTGCCAACTAACCTTTTAAAGCAAGCAAAGTGTAAAAGTACTTTTTGGTTATCCTGTATTTCTTGACGTAACGTTTTATTCTATTTGGCCTAAAATATAATTAACTCTTCTTACTTATTATGTACGCTTGATCTACATGCTTTAGATTTGCAGTCCATACCCTCCATGTTATCACAATGCATCTAATTTTGACACTCTGTTGTATGGTTTTGCACTCACATTCTTGACGGTAAAAGTACTATTCAGTGACCATTTAATCTTTGTCTTTCAAAGGCAAATGAGTGTGTGGAATAATATATATGCCGATAAAATAAGCCTATCAGGATAATGCAAATTAAGAGAGAGAGAGAGAGTAGAAAATCACTTTATTTGCCGGAGTGAGACTGAATTTTTTCAACTTTTTTTTTTCTTTTCCTTTTTCCTTTCCTCTTCCTAATGGGGCTTACGTGATCCAAACAGAGCCTAAATGTCATGAGAAACAATTGACATGTAGGTTGCGGCAAAAAGATGGTCTTGCCAATCCTAAATTGTATTGATCAGTCTGTAAGATTTGACTAATACGTAGGATTAATGGCACTGTAGTTATTTCTCTAGTTTGAAGGGGTATTAATATCTAATATCGCAAGTTCTACTCGCACTTTGTGCTGCAAAAATTACAAAAAAGGGAGAAATTAAAGTCGTTTATAACAATGTTATCTTGATATTAAAGTCATCAGCCCATTGGTGCGCCAACAGCGTGGCATATATCTAAGTTTACAACTAGATTTAGGAGAATAGTAAGAAAAATGAAAAACAAAAGATGGTACTTCGTAGGTAAGAGTAATATCACCCTCGTCATTGAGGTTGTCTGTTCAAACAACACTAATGTTCTTTGACCGAATTTAGTACAAACAGTATGAAACCTATAATATAAATACTAACCAGCCCTCATCTATTTCATCTCCTCAACAATTCCTATCAAAACTTTTTCTAGGTAATTTCTACAGTACGTTGATGGATCCCGCTTCCGGTTACCAACTGAAATATTTACCACAAGATTCTGGAGGCATGATGAACTTTATCCATGTGCAGTTCATCATGGTCTTTGTGCCATAGAAATCTGTGCTTGCGTAATTGCCAACAAAGGAATGGTACTTCCCAGTAGACATGGAGTAGAAGACACCGGTGTTGCCGTGGAACTTTGGAAAGTAGATCTTGTTACCGGTTCCTCTCACCACAGCCTTTTCAGATTCTGATGTGCACACGTGAAGGCATCTATCTATCTCCCAAGCTTTTTACCTCTACCCAACCATCTCCCTGGACATGCCTGCAAACAGAAGGAGCTCCATCACAGGCAAGGGATACCGCAAATAGAACTCCATCACTTTCCATCAGATATGTCTCTTTTGACTCTCTATATTGCCTTGGAAATTTTAGATGATCATGCACGGACCATGGATCGTCATTGTCGTTGTTTTTGGGGTCATATGTTGCGATCTCACCACCATAGCCCAAACAAAAGTATATCCCATTGTAGAGAATAGGACTAGAGCCAAACGTATCGAAACGGAAACGATTCTCATATGTACGGTACGTCCAGTAACTCTGACCGCGCTTCAAAGTAATAACAGACGCAAAGTCGCAAAAACTTGTGACACAAATAACTACACAGTCAGAGGAACTTGCCGTGGGAGAAAAACACATCTCGAAGCTGCAGTGGGCTGTAGGCGTGTCTGGAAGCTCAACTTTAACCTTCGTAGAGGGGCAGAAAAAGAAAAGAGTACGAGTACCTTGAGACATGAGCAACCAACCGTACTTTGACGAACGGGCACCTGCTAGTTCAGGGATCTCCGCATGATAAGCAGCATTGTAAAACGGGTGAAAGAAGTTGAACGAACACGATTCTTGTTGTGATAAAAAGCCAAACACGGAGATCGGGAAATTGGAGAATCATTTGACAAGAGGAGTGGCCTAGGGATTGTAGATACCGAATTCCACGATTTGCATATTGCACGGAAAGTGCTGTAGTCCCCTCCAAAAAGATGTGCTTGTATTAAACCTAGAAGTTCTGCTGGTAGATCTGACCACTCTGTCCTTTTCTCTTCTTTCTTCTCCTGCCCATCGTCACACACTTGAACAATTTTCTTCCTCATACACTTTGGACTAGATTCCTCCGAAATCTTCCTTCTTCTCGTGCCCATTACTGTTAGAAGTTTCCTGAAAGAATCATAGTAGTACAGCAGTCAGGAACTTACCGAACAAATCGATCTGTACGTAAACTTTTTCTGATTTAATACAGATAACGATGAAACTTGATAACCTTTCTACTTGAATTCATTCAGGAATCTCTTGTCAAGAACGTGTTCTCTCATAGAATATATATTCTTACTAACCAAGTCTTTCCTCACTGCTCTTAATTACAATCAGTCAACCCCTAGGTGGCAAACCTCGCACAGAAGGATGAGGATGGTAGCAGTACCATGACGGTCAACATAATACGAGTCGTGCATCCTATAAACTTGAACTCTGATAAATACGTAAGACAAGGCTCGTACGTATGCACATATATATTGAAACTACAAACTTACTTTACTTCGGAGAAGTTACAGACGATCATGGTAAAAAGCTGACCTTTTGTAATAAATAGCGAACTTATTTGATGTAGCGGAGAATTGCATTGATAGATATCTTAGAAATTATGGAAGGCTACTATGAACTGCATGATAGATATCTTAGATTTAATAGTAAAATAATTGCAAGACAGAGAAATTAAACGCTGTTCACCAGAAAAGCTGCACCAAGGAGTATAACCAGTTTACTATTTCACTATCTAGCATTACGGTGAGAAAGAGCAGCACGCGGAAAGCTCAACCAAGAATCCCAAACATCTGATATGCTATACAGGGCCAAAATTTCGTCCAGTTCCATCCTATGTTTATCTCATTACACGAAAAGATAACTAACAAATGAACGTAAGGTAAGGATCAACCGTACAATTTAAAAACGTAATGGACAAAGTGCAAACCACACATCTCTTTTCAAATGATCATACATCTTAGTATCAATGAATACCCCTATACAGTCCTGACATGAACATCTTGACATGAATTTGCGAACTTTTAAAGTCTGCTAGGTTATGATGGGCCATATATTGTGATCGGAGTAGCCCAGAATCTCCGACCATCATCCGCCACCTTTTAACTTTTCAATGTCTACAGCCCAATAACCCAAAGAAAAAAAAAGTTAAAAGCCCAATTAATGAAAAACTGAGTCTTGGGATGGCGGGACACCGCCGCCGCCGTCAAGGACTACGACCGGCCACGCCGGCCATCACTAAATTGAAGAGGGATAAACAATAGCATCGACTAACAGCTACTTGTACAGAACAAGTTAGGGGTAAAAGACATAACTTTAGAATTAATAAGAGACAGGGAAGGTCTTAGCCTGATGGGAGGGGGACTGGCCAACCCCTAATATTTATAGTCTTGGACTGCTGGATGAATAGATAAATATGGCTTTGAAAGTTGCTTAAGATTTAATTTAAAATTTGCTTTTGAGAACCAATTTCAAACATGCTCCAAGTAGAGTTAAGGGTATACTCTCGTCTGTCAAGCATTCGATTAATCTAATTTTTCACATATAACAAATAAAGAATTGTGCAATATATACCTAATTCGCACTTTAAGACTGCACATAGTTTATCAAAAGTAGTTTTATGTCCCAAAATCATAATCGACACACCATCTAGGGCTTGTCATCTTTATGTAGTCAAGATCATCATCGATATGCTGCCTGGGACGATATATCCCAGATTTTCTTGTAAACAATAGGCATGGTTGGCATTCGTACAGTTCATCAAAAGCCTCGAGTTTTTTTATTGACCATTTTCAAGAAAAACATAGAATTAGGCGTAGTAAAATTTAACGACCTAAAATATCAAAATGGTCAGTGCAGATAATTTAAAGGAAAAATTTCAGGCGGTGGTGAAGATGGTCACTACAGTGTTTAGAGGCAATGGTGGTTGTTTTATGTGGCAAAAATTCAATCATTTTGTTAGACTTTTTTCGTTTCCTTTTGTAGTATTGCTTTTTACCCCCAATTTTTATGTTCCATGTCACCAATGTTGTAAGAAAATAAAACATGTAGTAGTCCATCACCGATGAAGATTGTAGAGAGATAGATACAACTCGTCGTATATCGATACATAGTCGCTAATTAAATATACTAGCTAAGGGACCCGTGCAACGCACGGGACGTTCTTTAATTTCTCAAATATTGTCTAATATTTATTTCTATAGATATTTTACAAATGTTAATTTCTCTAACTTTCTAAAAATATTTTTTATAATGTGTTTTTATAGATTGTTTATAACTGTTATTGTTTGAAATGCAAGTAAGAAATTTACTATATAGAATATTGCTTTTGAATAGAATTTTTGAAAAATTAGCATTATAAAAACATACCTTAACAACAAAGGTAGAATGCATGATTTAATATGATCAGTTTTTATTCACAAATAAGATGTGAATGTTACAATTAAAAGTCTTATAGACTTAGAATACCTTTTCATTAACATTTGCGTGACGACATATGACAACAATCTCGTACTACTATTTAATTGAATTTAAACTTTTTAATCTAATATTTGGAGCTTTGTAAATATAATCGTTAGTATGTATCAATGATATATTCGAAACCAATATGATTAAAAAAAATCAGTTATTTATACCATCACTTCTAGTTTTTTGTGAGTTTAATAAGATATGAACGTTACAATTAAAAATCTTATAGACTTAGAATACCTTTTTATTAACGTTTCGCGATAACATGCGACAACAATCTCGTACTACTATTTAATTGAATTTAAATTTTTTGGTTTAATATTTGGAGCTTTGTAGATATAATCGTTAGTATGTATCAATAATATATCCGGAACCAATATGATTAAAAAAAAAGCCAATTATTTGTACCATCACCTTCGATTTTTTGTGAGTTTAATCTAGTAAAGAGTGTTATAACTTATTTACTGGTGGTGTATATAAACCTCTCAATCTTCCTATAAGCATAAATGTCAAATTCACTCACCTTTTTTCTTCAGGAGAAACTCTTTGTATATGTTATTTGTCCCGTGCATAATAAAAAGGAAAAATAGCATTGAAAGTATTTCTATTTATACATAACTTATTAAAGTGTTACTAACATAGCTTAATGAAAATACCATTAGAATATTAGATTAGTGTAGCCAGGGGCTATAAAGTGGTTAACCACAAAAACATCTTCTTACCTAATTAACGAAACTTTAAGGAATCAGAATGTGAGACCAAAATTAAAATTGAAAGATAAAAGTCATTCTAGGGAAAAAAATTTACTGCTTCTATTCCTGGATATAATTTATGCACCTTCAAGTTGATGTATTTAAGTTCATCGCTTGTCTGCATAAGATTCTCGCGGTAACCCGTCTATGAATACTATACTAACACTACCTTCAACTACCTTAATTAGCGGTATCATTGCCACTACAAATACAATTACCTTTACCATATCACAACTTTTGCTAGTCAGTGCACTTCATGTTTCTATCATCAGCTTTTTTAGGTTCATCACTTGTTCAATCCAGATTTATATCATAACTTATCAATTAGTACTGTAATGTACATTAATATGACCTCGAAACACCTTAGTGCTACCACTACAACAATTCTAACAAGAACCATCACCTCTTGCACTATCACCATCTTGTTATGACTATCACCAACACAAGTATCAGCATACTACATGCCAACACCGCTATAGCCACATGTTGTCACTAAATAATTCAAATCTCACTACCAACACTCCAATTCTACCACAATAATTATAACTATCGTAATTAACATGACTGATCACTCGCATAATTGTATATATTACCACCCTCACACTCTCACATCTAGCACCGATATTTCGGTCATACCATTACCACCTTGGGACCACTCAGGCTTCTTTCTTTTTGTAGTTGTTTGTCAAGGGTAAAAGATTCTTATAACTAATTTATCTTTTCGTCTCTTTTATTCTACAGACTTATTTTCAGCTTGTCACAAATTATTCTTCAATCAATTTTATTTTTTTTGGAGATCCAATATAATTGGTTCTAAAATATTTTGTTCATATTGTACGAACATGTTAGATTTTAAGAAAATTAGTGCAAAAAGACGAAAGTTACAATAAAATTTATGGAGAAATAAGATTTCATTTAAAAGGAAAAGAAATACCAAAACAAATAGGATGATATTTTGCATAACTAAAAAATTAAGGTAAAAACAAAAATTTACGCTATGAAAAGCTTATCTTTTAATTTGTAAAGATTAATCATTAATTTCATACATGATTTTCGTTGCTTACATTTGTGAGATTTTATTTATATTTGCGAGATTTTATTTTATTTGTTTTAAGTGTTTTTAAGAAGTTAGTAGTCCAAAATAAAGCCTTTTTCGATTATGTAGAGCTCTAAAATAAGTAAATTTGGTTTTTTAATTTTATAAGATTTACAAAAGTGGAGTCAATGATCATACTAAAGAATTAGTAAGTATGATTTTTGTATTTTACATTTTTGAGATTTTATATTGTTATTTTAAAATACTTTTGAGATTTTAATAATCAAAATTAAGGCCTAATACATAAGTATATTGATTAGGTAGAGTTTTAGAAGGTTTAAAATTAGTTCCCTAGTTTTATAAAGTTTAAAAATATTGCATAAATTATACCTACAAATTTTTTAATAATAAATTAAAGTAAAGAGTTAAATAGAGTAGAAAAATAAAAGAATACCAAAACAAATAGGATTCTTGAATCTTGGACTCTAAATAAAGAGACCAACTAAGTTAGAGGACTATCACGTGCAAAATTGAAATAGGAAGAATTTTAGAAGGTATATAATTAATTTTTTAGTTTTATAAAGTTTACAAATATTGCATAAATTATACCTAGGAATTTTTTTAATAATAAATTACAGTAAAGAGTTAAACAGAAAAGTCGGGCCAATGATCATACTAAAGAATTAGTAAGTAGGGTATGATTTTCGTAAGAATTAGTAATTAGGGTATGATTTTCGTATTTTACATTTTTGAGATTTATTTTAAAGTTTGAGGTTTTAATAATCAAAATTAATGTCTAATGTATAAGTACATTGATTAGGTAAAGTTTTAGAAGGTATATAATTAGTTTCATAGTTTTATAAAGTTTGAAAATATTGCATAAATTATACCTACGAATTTTTTAATAATAAATTATAGTAAAGAGTTAAATATAGTAGAATAGAAAAGAATACCAAAACACATAGGATTCTTAAATTTTACATATCTAATTCAAAAGAGTTGGATTCTAAATAAAGAGACCAACTAAGTTAGGGGACTACCACATCCAAAGTTGAAGTTTATGTGTCAGAAGGAGAAGACTTTTAAAAAGTCCTACTTGCCGCAAAGATAGAGTCTCAAAAATCCTACGTGTCACAATTTTAAGTAAATGTTTCAGCTTTTTATATATATATAGATTTGGTGATATTTCTGCTGACACATACAGCTTTTCTCGGTAGCACTTCTAAGCGTTACTAAAGACATATAAAGACTTGCTACAAGAAACTGAACTTTTAGCAACGGACGATTCCGTCGCAAAAGACTTTTAGCGACGGATCTTGTCGCCAAAAGTTTGGTGACAGAATTTGAAAATCCGTCGCCAAAAAAACCAACTTTAGTGACGGAACGATAAATTATGTCCGACGCTAAAGATAATTTATGTATTAGTTTAGTTTCTTTTTTTAGAAATTATATAAATTTCGAAAAATATAAAATTCCTTTACTAAAAATATTATCGACGGACTTTTAGTAATGGACTTTTAGTGACGGAATGTCCGTCACTAAAAGTCCTTAGGGTAATAACGTCCGTCACTAAAAGGTTTTGAGTATACTTTAATTTCCATACGAGTTTCCATGTTGTTCGTGGAAAATATTGCAAATGATTGAGAAAATATAGTACCAAAGTGGTTTGGTTGGTTGATTTACTTGATGAAGCTAGGAGTCGCTGTAGAGCAGTTCTTGTTGAAAGAGGTTTAATATCTTGTTCTTCATATTGAATGAAATGTAGCTCCTTGTATTCTTCATCTTTTGAAGTACTAAAATGTTATGCATTTTATAGCAGCTCTTTCTGCAAATCCATAATTAGTCAGTCGTAAAGTTCGAAATTGTAAGTCGCTTACTGAAAACTGCTGAGTGGACTAATGAGGAGCTTGAGAAAACTGCTGAAGCATTTGGATATGGGGCTCTCAACTCTTAAGTCTCCTGTTCTTCATATTGCATGAAATTTGATTTGTTGGTGTGTGAGGACCTCATGCACGGATTTGCGATGAAGGCTGTGGAATCAATCCTAGTTTTCCTAAAGTACCATTCTTCAGTTTCGGCTGACCATTTGCCTTTCTTGTCATTGCTGATTGTATGCAAACAGGTATGCAAGCTTGAAGAACAACAGATCGACAAAGTAGTCATTAAATTTTGCTGAGATACTCAACGACAAGGTGTGTTCTCTGAGTTCGGCCTAGACTTGAACTAGCATTAGATTATGCCCAATAAAAATTGGCACTTTTTTGCTTGTCGTGCTGTTGTAAGTTGCACTGATAGCACCTTCACTGTATTCCTCACTTGTGCAAGTTCTTTGACAAGCAAGGAAATATAGCTGTTTATTTGCTATATGCACATGCTCGAATCTGTTCACTCATCAAGAGATCTGATCGAGACATAAGAGGAATTGAAGAAGGTGATCATTCAGCTTGTTCTTTATCTTTCTTTATTTTTATTTTTGTGAGTTGTAGCATATTTCTGGTTTCAGAACCTGACAAGCTCTTAGTGGAGAAAAGAAACTTATGGCCCTAGGCCTTGTGCCTCTTTCATTGGATGCCCCTTTTAGAAGTTGAGACATGGTTTTCTGTGGGCAGTGTTGCGACGTCTTTTACAGAAATTTGGTTGAAAAAGTCTTTAAGGTCTTGGCTCTGCTCCACGGACGTGTTCTCCTCCTGTTATTATTTTGTTTCACAAACCCCATTTTCTGTTCTGCACTTGTGACTAATAGTGCTACTAGTCTCGGCAGAAGTTTTATGGTTTCGTGAATGCATATTTATTTGATGCAGACCGGAAAATTAGAGCTGAATCATCCTGGTGAACGTGTGCTAGAACTACATTTTGTCACGGACTATTTTGGAAGGAGGCTGATCTTGGAGGTTACGCCATGTCATGAGTGCTTACTAGGTACTTGCAGAGCGCTAAAGACGCTTACTTGGCGATGATTGGGCAAGGTCTCCAGAATGGTCTGCATCTCTCTACGTTATGGTTTCTTGTACATATAGACATATTCTAGAGTAGTAGTGGATAGTTTTAGAATAGTAGAAGTATTCTAGGAGTGTAGAATAGTAGTGAGGCATGTAAATATTGTAGAGAATTCTAGAGAGTAAATGTATACCGTAGGATGCAATGTATCTCTACTGTTGTTGAGGAGATGGACTAGTATATAAAGCCAAGGCCTCACTTGGCCAAGGCATGAAGAGCGATCCAAGAGGGTGATCTAGAGAGAGTGTCATTGAGTATCTTTGTACTAAGCTTTCTCCAAGTATAATATAATGAGATTCATTTCTCAAACTCTTGTGTCTTATTTGTTCATTTGCTTCTAATATCGCTCATAGGTTGACTTAGCGTACAAGCTGGGGCTTGATGTAGTTAAATGTCAACTTAGGGACGTCTTTAGTGCCGTGCCAATTTGCTCCAGTTTGCTACGCATCTTTCCAGACTGTTGAAAATGCTTGCATAAATCTCTTACCAAATAAGACGTGTGAATATCTATACAAAATATCGGAAGATTTTACAAGATTTTATCATAACTGTCAGCTAAGAATGTTTGCAACTCTTTCTGTCTCATACTACGCGTCTGTCTCTCTGAGAAGGAGAGATAATCCAAATTGAGTTGTATTTGGTAAGTTGTTGGATCACTGGAGGAAATAAGTAGGCTGTTGTTGTGCGAAGCAACAACCACTGTCATGGGGAAGTGCCTCGATCTGCTGGGATTGACTCCTATTAACAGAAGTTTGAGACGTATACCATCACCAGCTTCTAATTAATAATCTTGTAAATATGCTTAAATAAGTATTGTACGAATATAAACTGGCTGCATTGCTTATCACTTGTGCGTGTCCGATATATTTCGCAGCTCTAGCAATCTTTTGTGATATAGTCTCCAACTATCATCAATTATCCTATGAATGGGCAACCATCCTAATCAGAATAGAACAAATGAAGTATATACGCCAAGGAATGTGTGGTTGGATCCATATTGGCATCACTTTAAGTATATAACACGTCCTTTTAATTAGACTAGTAAGGATCATGTGTTTTGCACGATATATAGTGATTTGAAATAAGAATATTCTAAAACTTAATTAAAAAATAATTAAAATTAATCAATACGACTATTATAATTAAACGGTAATAACAAATCAGTTGATAACTACTAATCAAATACTCAAAATATAAAAAGTTCATTACCCAAAACATGGTCTTACTTTCAAACCTGAATATTTCACGCCACTTATCACAAATATTTTTTTACTATTTATCATACTTATTTCTTTTGTCACATCAAGTTGCCGCGAAACAGAATTCTTATTGTTTCATATTATATCTTATTATCCAAGGTACACTGACATTGCAATTAGTCTCAAACATTTTTCACAAATATCTAACTCTCACGAAACACTACAAGTTTGATTGTACAACGATAAAACTGAAGAAAGTTTTTAGAGATAATTAATATCAAGTGTTTATATTGGAGTTGTCTGTTGTCATGTATTATGTTTTGATGGCATATATATGTCTAGCAAGTGAAATTAAGAAGAAGTTTGAATTATAATTAAGTTGTATTATGAAAGTTCAATAACCAACCCAAAAAAAATTGTCGAAAATAAAGTACCTAACACGAAGAAGTTATTATTAATAAATGTATAACAACGTTTGTAAGATGAAATGGGTTAGGAGCTTAAATATTGTATCTTTAAAATCAAGAATCAATCAAGTTCAAGAGATCTATCAGGACACGTATTAGAAACTGAATTGCTTAATAAACAAATTTAGTAGCCCTAACTTTCAATAATCTCTCTAAAATTTTTCTATCATTCACGTTTAGAGTTTTGACACTTTTTCCGACAAGCATCACTACTAAAGTTTAAAATATAATCACTTATGATTTTTAGCATCATTCATTACCTATCATGTTTTCTTTCTACCCAGTTATGACTATTTCTTGTAGCGATAATTATTGGGAGTCAAAATATCCCTTGCAGTTTGTTTGCTTTTGGTGATGATATATTCTACAGCTCCCTCAGTCTTAAGAAAAAAAATTGATTATTCTTTTTGGACTATCCTAAAAAGTATTGATCAGTTTTCAAATTAAGAAAGATTTTGAAGCTGTTTTTACATGTTTATCCCTAATAGATATTTTTTTATTCTATTTTTCTCTCTACATTTAGTCATTCACCAACCTATTGTTCTCTACTGAATCAAGTTCGTCATGTCCATCTCTCTCTCTTGGGATAGAATGATAAACTCATAAAATAAGACTTATATCTTAAATAAACGTGCGTCAAATATGATCAAATAATTTGATACGAAAGAAGAATATATTTAGTTATTATGGTTTATTCAGAGTAATTGTGTTCTTTAGCTATTTCACTTTTCTTTAACCTTCTCACCCTAATCAATTGTCACGACTTTCTCATTCTACTCACGTACTCTCAACAAACCAAATGAACAGAAATGAAAAATTAAATATGGGGTTTAAAAATTGAAAGAAGATGTATAAATTTCTTGTTTGCATCAAACTATTATACAACACCACGGCAGCTGCCGCTATTAACTACCACCAGAGCAGCCTTCCACCATCGACGTTCGTCGGTGCTGGGATGATATGGCAAGTGAGGTGAGCCAGTTGCCGACCTTCACCCTGAGTGCTTGCCGAGGAAAGTGCGGTAACGGGATGAGGGAAAATTTTGGGTTTGATCTAATTTGAAAAATTAGTATTTGTGAAATTTTATATTTTATATACCTTATAGATTTAAAATAAAGGGAGTATTAACATTTAAAAAGTACGTTTCGACATAAGCAAAAAAGTATATTTTTTAAAGGATCAATATGTCTTTACTTTGTAAAGTTTAATATCATTGACTGTAATTCACCCTAACTTCGAGGACATGAGTCCCAAAATTATAAGAATCTACTATTTTACCAAATACAAATTAACACATAAATTTATCATAAAAGTTGAAAAAAGAAGGTCTAGTCAAATTTGTAGATATTCTGACTTTATCATATGTCAATAAATTTAAATTTGTAATTATATACAAAAGTTAATAGAGGCAATAACTGATGCACCTTAATTTATAGGGAAAAAAAAACATGATACGTGGACTTAGGAACAGTTCTCTAAGAAGTAGGAACAATTAAGGTGCTAATTTTTTTAATTTTGATGTTGATAAGTTTTAAGGTTATATTTTGATAAGATTTTTTTAAAAGGTGAATAAAGACTTAGTATCATATTTATACGATTGGGCTAGATTCACTCCACAGTTTTGTCACTTACAGATGCATTAGTGAACTTTTAACCTCTTTAGCAGCAAATTATTTATGATTAAACAAAAATATTGTATTTAGGCTCACCTTCCTAAAAGTAAAAATACACTTAAGTTTAGTAAACCTTTTATTTTTAAAGGGTATTTTTAATGAAAAACTATAGCCATTTTAATTGCGTGAGATTATTTTGTATGCTGGAGCGAGATCCTTATCTGTTTTGGTTATATTAATAGTCTTTTGTTACTAAAAGATACATTAATGAACCTCTTTAGCGTCAAAATATTTAAAGTTAGCCAAAGCAATAGTAATTTAGCCTTATCATCTAAAAAGTCAAAATATTTAGAGAACTTTTTAACTTAAAAAGAATATTTTTCAGAAAAAAAAAATGTAGTTATTTAACCTCTTGGATATAAAAACTTGAGAGTTTTCAAGTTAAAAAAGTTATTAATTTTTTGAGCCAAAATAAATTAGAGTTTTTATTAATTGGAATTCATCTAATCCTATCACTTTATAAGAGTGAAATATATGAAGACAATAGTCTAATAAAACATGTTATCATGTCAATATATGATACCTCGGGATACAATGCATCATAAAAAGAGAGAAAGACAATAACCATATGAAGGATGTGTAGTCATGAAATAAGGATATTCCAATAACTCTAATACAAATATAGAATTATGTACTTGCCATGAACTCAAGTTATAATTAGGAAAAAAATTGTATGATAAAATCAATTCTTATGCATTTAAAATTTTCTAAAGAAACTCCAGTTTAACTATAGTTTTCTTATACCAATGTGTCTGTAATTGAAATATAGAATTAAACTTCAATTTTATGATAGTTTCAATGTACGAAAATGTTTACATTGATATATATATATATATATATATATATATATATATATATATATATATATATACCCACCAGTGGAGAAATTGTTATTTCTCCACCGAACCGCTGCAAAGAGCAGCGGTTGCAGTGAAAGGGAAAAAATCCAACCGCAACAAAGTGTTGCGGTTGGGAATTATTTGCCAAAAAAACCAACCGCAACACTTTGTTGCGGTTGTTGCATTTTTTTCAAAAAAAAAAGGACATATATATTATAATAATAATAAAAGGACATACATATATATTATAATAATAATAAAAAGGACAATGGAGAAAACCCAACCGCCACACTTAGTGGCGGTTGGTATCATTGCAAAAATTTTTTTTTTTGGTCGCTAAAGGTGAAAACTTTTAATTAGCAGTTCACAAACAAATAAAAAAAAGAGCTAGAGCTTTTAAAAATTGAAAAAAGAAACCATAAAATTATTTTTAAAAGATTATATCAGGAAAAATTTCAAATTAACTAACTGGAAAACCTTCTAACTGTTGCAGTATAAAGAAAGCTAGCGCGATTTCATGAGAACCCGAGGAAGTGGGTGTTGGGAAGGGGATTTTGGGTTTGATCCTAATTTGAAAAATTAGTTTGGAAATTTTTATTTTGTTGCATTTTTTTCAAAAAAAGGGACATATATATTTAAAAATAAAAAGGACATATGGAAGGAAATGGAGAAAGGACAACCGCCACACTTAGTGGCGGTTGGTATCATTGAAAAAAATTTTTTTTTGGTCGCTGAAAGGTGAAAATTTAAGAAGCACTTTTTACCAAATAAAATTAACAGATAGATTTTGCCAAATTGAAAAAAGAGACCATAGTTATTTTTAAAAGATCTATATCAAGGAAAAATTTCATTTTTAATTATTGCAAAAGTTAATTGAAAGGGAACCTTAATTTTGCAGTGTAATTTAAAATATCAAGCTAGCGCAATTTGGTGCGAAAATTTTATGAGTTGATAAGATTTAAGTTATATTTTCCAAGATTTTTTTTTGAAATTGTTAGTAATTTTTTGGCCGAACGGTGCAATTTTTTGGGAAATGGATTAAAATTAGCCCTTCGGCCAAATTATTTAGCTAACAAAACTTCGGAATAACGACCTTCTGAAAAAAAAATCCTAACATCCTTTTAAAGGGTTTCGCATAAAATCGCGCTAGCTTGATATTTTAAATTACACTGCGAAAGTTACAAGGTTAATAGTTTTTGTTTAACCCCTTTCCAATTTTTGGAAAAATTTGAAAGTTTTCCCTGATATAGATCTTTTAAAAATAACTATGGTCTTTTTTTGCAATTTGGCAAAATCTAGCTCTAGCTATTTTTTATAAATTCTTGAAAAACTTAATTAAGTTTTCACCTTTAGCGACCAAAAAAAAATAATTTTGCAATGATACCAACCGCCACTAAGTGTGAAATATGTTCCATTGTCCTTTTTATTATTATTATTATAATATATATGTATGTCCTTTTATTATTATTATAATATATATGTCCTTTTTTTTTTGAAAAAAATCCAATAACCTAAACAAAGTATTGCGGTTGGTTTTTTTGGCAAATAATTATAACCGCAACACTTTGTTGCGGTTGGGTTTTTTCCCTTTCACTGCAACCGCTGCTCTTTTCAGCGGTTCTGTGGAGAAATAAGAATTTCTCCACTGGTGGGTGTGGATGGCCCCCATATATATATATATATATATATATATATATATATATATATATATATATATATATATATATATATATATATATATATATATGCACAATAATTAAAATTTGTGGCATACACATCAACATACAAATCTGAAATACAAAATTTAGAAAAAAATAAGTTTCTGATAAAATATTCAATCTGGTTTAAGTAGATATAATATTCAATCTAGTTTAAGGCTATAAAAAGATTGGTCTCTGCAAGTTGTTTGCATTAATCGAAATTGTTGGAGAAGATGTCTTAACTTGAGGTAGTTTAGCTTTAACGTGAATAGGTTTTGATAGAAATTTTTCGTAATAAAAAAAACGTAGAAATTCCGGGGTGGTTTTATAGGCTTTCGTAATTTTTTTTCTTTCTAAGAAACAAAAGAATCCTTAACTCTAATTAAAGCATATATTTCTGTAAGGATATTCTAAGAAAAGATGCTTGATCTCCTAAGAGAAGCCAAATACACTCTTATTTTTTAATAACACTCTAATTCAAAATGAGTATTTGATGGGAAAAAAGTTTCAAGTGAAGATTTCAGTTTAAAAAGGACATCTTAAGGAAAAATAAATAAAAGAATTAGCCATTTAACCCTAGTCAAGATTATATATGCATTTAGAAAATCCTAAAAAACTCTAGTTTTATGATACCTTCCTTATATCAATATATCCGTATTAAATATCTAGAATCAAACTTTAGGTTTACGAAAGTTTCAATGTATTATTATGTTTGTATTGAAATCTATATACATGCAGAATAATTTAAATCTGTAACATACACATCAACATAGACATATGAAATACAAAATTAAAAAGGATTGAATTTTAGATAAATATTGAATTTAGGTTACGTATATTATATTTTTTGAAAAAGGCTTTAAAAATAATGGTCTCTACAAGTTGTTCTCTTTAATCGAATATGGCAGAGAAGATGTAGTAACTATATTGTAGCTTAAGTCAAAACATCATTTACTCTGATAAAAGCATATATGAAAGAGATAATTTAACGAAAGAGATATGATGTTACATGAAAAGTAAAAAAAATCCTTATTTTTTAAAACACTTATTAAAAATAAGTATTTAATAAAAAAGAATTTTTAATCAAAAGTCAAAACAATCTTTTAACTTTAACAAAAACATATATTCTAATAATGGTATTTTAAGAAAAGATGCTTGATATCCTATGAGAAGTCCAAAACACCCTCATTTTTAAATAAAACTCTAATTTCGAAAGGATCTTTAATGGAAAAGAAATGTCATAAGTCAAAAATACTCTTACTCACCCTTAATCTTTTATGGAAATATCAATGAGAAAAGGGTACTTTAAGGAAAGAAAAGATTAGTCATTTAAGTCCGTACATGCTTTTATATATGTATATGTATAGATATAGATATACAATTAATCTATTTTCGAGTTCAATAATCAAGGACAGTTCATGTTCTATATTCCACATAAAGGAATTAAACTGAACTTTTGAAATAATTTTAAACTACACAAACTCCCTTGCACATCTGAAAGCGTGGTGCTAAATTAAAGTCCTTTTGGATAAATTCGTACCCTCTCCCATTACAGGATTGAAAAGTGTCGGTAATGACTCTTTGTGATCAAAGGGTTAGTATTCAGCCAAATAATGTGTAGCTTCTGCCCACTATATTTCGAAATGGCACTTATATATATACAGTGTTGAGTCCTAGCAAGGCTGCTTCAATTCACCCAAACTACGGAATCAAAATGCTTTGTAATTCTTTTTTATCTAGGTGCTTTGTAAGAAACTTTAACAACCGAGTAATCAACTTGAAAATAATGATACTTAATCCAAGATTCCCCTTTTATGACACGCATTGAGAATTAAGATAAAGTACACTCAAAGTTGACGAATCAAGAGAAAATTATGCACGACTTTTGGTTGCTATTCGAGGATATATGAACCAATAATAACACCGATTTGATATTCTAATAGACAACTAACTAAAGTTAGACATTTCCGTTTTGTAATCTTTGCAGCATATACGTATCTAATAAACTGTCAGATATAGATTTGGCCTCGTAAAAAAATTAGCAGAACACTGCTTAAATGGTCCCAAGAATGTTACTGCAATGGAACACTAACAAAAATAAGCGTCTCATTTAACCGGTTGGCGACATATTAAAGGTCCAAAAAGAGTTCTAGAAGTTTAGATTTGGATTTTTTCTTTACTCTATCTCACCCTCACATGCACTACCGAAATCCCCCTCAAAAGTGAGCAAGCTTAGCCTCAATATCCCATGCGAGATTAGCTACTTGGCAACATAATTTTCCTTTCGGGCTATTGCCTGTGTAGTCTATCTACTGTACTTTTCAATCAAATGTAATTGCTTTAAACATTGTGCATATGAGGGCTAAGAGCTAGTTTAAGGACAGTCTGCCATGGACTGCTTGGAACGTGTTAAGGCCTTGGATTTCTCACACCTATTAGGGAAAAAAGCCCAATTCTTATTCATCCACCAATTGTACTGTTCTAATGATATTGCAAGGTTCCTTAACTAAGCCGAGAAAATGTTAAATACTAAAAAAAACTATGCATATATACTTTACTGGATGTAGTCAATGGTTTGCTGATAAAGTCTATGCTTGTGAAATTGAGATAGATATACGAATTTAAACTAGGAGAAAAAGAGTTCATCAGATATGAAATTGTTAATGAGATATGCAAAAAGGTGATTACATAATCACATAAACTAACCCAAAACCAGATATTGTTGTATAATAAAATGATGGGAAAAACATACACAAAGATCACTAGAGAAACTAACAATGAATGTTTATCATATCTTAAAAATTGGTACGAAATAGTCAGCCAAATCAAAGATTGGCTTCTTCTAAAACAACACATAATGAAGGAGCTAACAATAAATACAATCTAAGGTATAAAATGTCATTTGAATAATAAAAGAAAAGGAATCCTGGTACGGTTAACCCATCCAAGATGGGGGGGATGACAAATAGAAAAGACGCCATCAGAAGAGACATTTTTAACATCTATTGCACATTGGGTATGATCCAAAGCTGTCAGACTGAGCTTTACTTAGATTTTTCAACGGAGTCACCTATGGGCTAGATGTTCTCTGTAATTATACTCCATATGTTGCTTAAGTTTACCCTCCTAGGACGTGCAACTGAGTAAAATTAACTTTACGTTGTTATGCATTCAGGTATATACGCGAAGGTGGTAGCGTCGAGATGTATTTGTCTTACTAATTAGTATATCAATGCTTTTCAGTTCTCTCATAAATGTTCCATAGACACATATAAGGTAAAGTTTCTTTACACACGAAGCAACACCCCAATGGTTGCTAGAATCGAGGTGACCTTGATGTATATTAATGTAGTATACATGCTTAATGTGTATTGATGTATATTAAACGTTAATGCATATTAACGTAGTCCATATTGAAAGAGATACAAGCAGAAGAAACCCTTGGGACCAAAAAGATCTTGTAGCATTTCATGAAATTATACCAGGTCATCTACTTGCATTTTTTTCAAATGGGCAAAGCTCATGTCACTTATCCCCACCTTCTGTAAGGGAAACCGATATTACATTGTAAACATATCATTTCAGCTATTACTCTAAGATGGCCAACTTAGCCGGCTAAACCAAGGATTGTGAATGGTAGAATATACCATGCATACCTCTCTTGGCGCAAAGCTAAAAGTATAAGAATTCTTAGTGACAGAACCTCATGATTAAACGAGGTACTGTAACACACACAGTATACATGTAATGTAAACCCCTAAAAGAAAAGATATTTATCTCTCATGAGTAGTAACAACCGAGGAACTCACCTTTAAGGAGCCAGAATTAGGTTCACCTCCAAAAGCAGTTTCAGATTGCACACATGAAACAAAAGTAGTACTTGATTTGAGCAATTAGAGGGGAAGGGACAAAATCTATTTCCAAAAAATTAACTGAGAATAACAGTTCCGGAGAGGATTCGTAACATAAGAACAACAAGATTACAAAATGGAGGAACTTCAATTTACCTTAAATTTAGAGATGGTACGCAATGATTATGTAGATTGCAGAAGAAGAGAAGAGAACCATAATAGGGTTGGGAAGCCTCTTTTCATATATGGCCATTTGATGCAGTGGAAATGAGCAGTTGTTCGCGAGAAAAACAGAAATTGACAAATCACAACCTATGAGCATATTCGATTAATAACATAACTTACATAAATAAATAACACAGCTTGGACACTAGGTATATTAATTTTTGACTTATGGAGTATTGACGAATTGGTCAGTCCAAATGATGAAATCGTGCCATGTAAATTAAAAGAAAATAAATCCAAACAATTTTCAACCTTGACGAAAACCATCTCATCTCAGGTCGACACTCTAATAGGCAGACCATCCAATTTTGTAACTGCATGCACCTGATTGTTAACCTTTAGACTCTGTACAAATAATGCAAGCCTGAAAATTTCCAAAAAAAGACTGTAGAAAGAAGCCACTTTTCCAAAACGATTGCAGGTGCTAAGTTAGAGATACACTGAATGGTGCAAATGAAGAACCAAACAACACAGACCCTCAATTGATTAGATAAAATGCACATTTGCGGTGTAAATCGCCCCACATCATGCTCGGTCTTCAAGAATGCTTCGGTCATCTAAGCGGAAAACAAAGAGATTCATATCAGCCTCCTTGGTTAAGTAAATGCAGTTTCACATAGTTTTTAGCTGTGCCGCAGAGTATGATATCCCTTCACCAAGACTAAGGAAATAGCTGTCTCGCCAATGGTATCCAGCAATTGACCGTGAACGTAATGGATCCTGGACATTGGATTCCGACAAGGGCGATGTAGATGGTTTCAGCCAATACCGATGGAGTTACTGACATGTCAATGGTGGCGGTGATGGCGCCTCAAGAGCCACGGCCAGGCCCTTCGATCACTGAGAAGGCAGCAAACAACCGCAGTTGTCCACGCACCACAAACCAAATAAACATGAATTCATGTATGCAATCCAGGAAGGCTATCAACGAGTTTCAAGGAGACAAAATACTTATGGTTATCAAGTCCAAGTGCCTTGAAGAGGGATAAACGGTAGCATATCGACTAAATATGACAATTATTAGCTGCAAAACTCTGACTTCGTCTATTCTGTTTAGGCGACTGATAAGGACGGAAGTAGGTATTTTACGACGACGACATAACATGGGTTTTGAGGCATATCCCATCGAGAGTTGTGGTGAACTCTTGTGCGTTTGCGTGTTCTTCTCGGGATCACTAGGGAAGGTGGTATCGGATTTTTTTTTATTTGTCTAGTAAATTGTTCCGAGAAGGTTTGGGTAAAGGGGAATAGCATTGACGAGAGAACTATCTTTCTTGGCCCTTGTGAATGGGATATCCTACTCTGGGGCACAAGCCAAAACTAAAGGAAACTGCATTTACTTCACCATGGAGGTTGACATGAATCTTTATGGCTTTTAACTTAGATGACCGAAGCATTTTAGAAACCCTAACTTGTTTCAAATTAGGTCCGTAGACCTAGGTTACTACACTGGTTACGAGCATGATCTGGGGGGATTTGCATCTTACCGAATCACTTGAGGTTCTGGGTTGTTTGGTTCTTCATCGTTGAAAGTTTTGCACCATTCGTAGTCTTTACTTCCAAGATGGAGATTCAAGTCGATCTTTTGAGTTATTGGGAGAACCCCAAGTACTATCATTCGGATTCGGGAACCAACTCTCATGTTGCTCTTTTATTTTTTTTTTTCTCAACTAAAGTTTGTGAATATTCTAACTTTCTACTGAAGGTTGACATATTGGAACATTAGATTCGAAAAAATGTGGCATCAAACAAATATCTAATCAAAAGATGCAATGCGGATTATCTGTAACTAAGTTTCCTCTGTTTGCATACAAAAATTAGCATGATCACAAGTAGTAGCTATGAATGCAACAAGGTCTATGTTATAGTACTACTTGTATAGCTATCTGGATATGCGTTACGAAATTCTCTTTACAATTTTGTTATTTGATATTAGTGTTGGACTTTTATGCATAAGTGATTGATTCTCACCAACATACGAGACGTGAAGGATATTGCAATCATTGAGGAGGTCGCTATAGGGCTTCCTCTTTCCTTATGCTCTCTTCTAATTGAGGAAACAGTTCCTCCTTTATGCCCCACCTCGGAGGTATATAATCTTATGATTCTGTACTTCTTAGAGCCCACGGATTGGTAAATGAGATGGCTAGGTGATCTTGCTGCTAGTGTTTTTTTTGCGAGTGAAATGATTCTTTCGAGTTCAAGGATTTATTTTCCATCAGGCTTAGCAGTATACATGCTTCGTCATGATATAATGGTGCCATTGATTGGGAATTGTGGTTCAGTGCGATAAAGACCAAACTGGACTTAGTGTAGCCTGGTGAAGCTAATGGCTGATCTTTTAGGCCTGGTAATCGTGATGCTTTGTTGGAAATAGAAGAGATGGCAGGCTTTTGCCCGCTCTGATTACGGGGGAATGGTAGGGTTGTGTAAGGTATGGGTGGTGTATGACCTTCGTGGTGGCTGGTGGAGTGTAGGTGGCGTTTCAAGGTATGAGGTGGTGGTGATAGAGGTGCTAGGGTGCTGTTGTTAATCGTGGTACAGGGGTCTAAGGCTAATGTTTTTAGGGGAGGGGGGGTTAGTCCGCATGAGGTATACCAACGGAAATAGATACTTGAGTTTCACTTTAGCCCTTTGATTTGAGCTCCATGTTTGCATATCAGAGATCATTTTGAAACAAGACATAAATTTGCATGTAGAATTAACTTGCTAATAACTAGTATCCAAAACAACATTCTCGTGGAAGAATAGCAATGTCAAGCTCTTACCCACTCAAAGAACTTGGGCCTATCGAGACTAGGACAAGGCAAGCTTTCCAAAATGCTCCGGTCATCAAAGTAAAAAAAATAAAGATTTTTATCGTGGGGCAAAGTGAAGTAGACGCAGTTTGCTTTTGACATGGCTTCTGCCACAGAATAAGACATGCCTCTGCTGGGGCTAATGAAAATTGTTCGCTCGCCAATATCATCCAACTTGACCCATGCCATTTCAGTGAAGTCTGCTCGATAAACTTCGACATCTGTTACCACCTCACCCTGCGATCCTGAGAAAAACATGAAAACACACCAGAGTTCACCGCAACTCTCCATTAGATGATCCTGTAAGAGAACCCCTGGTCTGCGTGGCGTCATGATTGCTGGTCGCTCCGGTATTACATGCCTAAACTGAATTGACGAGCCAGTGCTAAAATCAGCAACTACGAGAGCATCTCCACGTTATGTTGTGCAATAGAGCTTTCCTTGCAAGGTGGTTGTGCTTTTTAGATCAAAATTAACAATCGACTCATGTTTCACAAATTCGCCATCAGCTCCCTTGCGAAAGAACACAATTGAGTTTTTGGCAACGAAAAAGATATGGCAGTCAGGATCACTCGGGGACGAAGAGAGGATACAGGTGCAACAATCAGAAGGAGGTGACTCGATTCTTGGAAGTGTTGCTTCCTCCATATTGGCAAGATTCAAAAGTGAGAAATCTCCGGACTTCTCGTTCTGCAGTACCCAAAATCTATAATTAGAAGCCCAACCACGTTTATTGCGCAGCTGAGGTATTTTTCTTGAATGGTGACGATTTTCAGATATATTGAAGAAGGTTTGCCTCTGCAGATGCTCTCCATCGCATGCCAGGAGCCAAGGATTTGGATGAGAAGCAAGAGGAGGTAACAAATGCACGTACAAGTAGTTCTTTCTTTTTCCTTGTCGCGTCCATGGTCTCTTTGACATAAACGTCACTACAATTAGAAAGAGAATTGAAATATTTCAAAATAGCAGCGCAAACTTGCCGGAGGGAAGAGTAACACTATGAGTCTAATTAGAGAAGTAACTCACATTCCATTTAAAACAAGATTATGCCTGGAAATGGCACAGGATTCACATCAATTCTTATTCTGGTGACTGTCAAATATCTGTTTTTAAATCAAATTATTAAGACATCGACTTGCCTTTACCAATTTAATCCATCACCACCCATTTACGATGGCAATGGAAGATATATATAGTACTTCTCATGGAAAATATTAATAACGTATGTACGTAAATACCTCCCTGCAGCTCATAAATTAAGAATTCTCTCAATAGAAAGGTCTGGTCTGCATGAATTAGGCTCAAATCGTGATCTTTAACTCACCAAAATCTTAACAGTAAAGCCTAAGTCTAAATCCCCTGGTATGCCTTCTCCCCAAAGCGCTCGAGTCTATTTCTTCTATGTCACTTTCTTGTAATGTCAATTTCTATATTATCGAGGCCTGAAGTGAGTATTATACTTAGTTTAGAAGTACCAAAAACATTTACAAAGAGTCAAACGAATTCGTGATGAAATTCTGCAAGTGCAAGGTCGAAATTCGGGTCCAGAGACTACAGATGCGTAACACTTCATCATATACATGCAAACCTACCTAGGCACCTCATGGCCACACTTCACCTGGTGGGCTTCATTGAGAGTTGTGGTCAACTCGGCCAATGAAAAGGTACTAGGTACTGAGGCTTTCCTTGAGGTGCTGCAGATATTGTACACTTTCGGAGCTCCTAAGGAGGCGGTAGCTAGCTATCTTAGCCTTCGGAGAGAATGGGATTAATAGCATGCCCAACACGACTTCTTCGGAGAGGTAGCCTAATAGACGGGTTTTTGCTTGATTGCACATGTGATTAGGCCTCACATTTTGCTTGGCATATAAGTACCCCCACTAGGTCATTCTTGAAGTAGAGTCTTTTACAAGAACGACATATGACTCGGGGGCTAATAGTAATCACAAAATAAACCTAATAGTAATTATTCACAAAAAAGCTCGAGGCCTGTAACCGTATTTACCAGTAAAAGAATATAACATGACGAGGTGAAAAAGGCCCTCACGACCAACATCTACATAAGGGAAAATATTGCGTGTGGCGTGTAATTTTCACTGGTTGCGAGGAGTAGGTAGTGGAACCTATTGACTGCTGTAGTCAACATGGACGACGTATCGTCAGATTAGGCATCCTCCCAACAAGAGATTCTCGATAGAGCTGACTACTGCAAACATCTCATGTGAAGGTTGAAGATGAATTTGACAAGCTTGGTCCAGAAGAAAACGACGGTAGTGAAGAAGTTTATGTGGATAGTGTGCTAGTTGTTTCTCCCACGAGGTCTAATAATCAAACTTCATCTCCTCTCACCTCGCCTTAATGTGATACTAACCCTACTTTTTATGCTTCGGAGGCACACTACTTTCACACACTTGCACTATGTAAAGAGCAAAGCTCTTCGCCTTTGTAAAGCTACGCTATGGTAAATCGGAGTTGGACCATTCTTGTCTTTGGAAATTCTTGGTGCTCATTCAAAATTGACAATAGAGGTAGGACAAAAATTTCCATAGAGGTATGTGCTTCATAATGTATCCTCTCGACGTACAGGAAAATTTCAATGCCCAAGTAGATGACTTGCTTCCCACAGACAACATTCAACGCCGATGTTGTTTTTGCTTCATGCAACTAAAAATTTACTAATTTCTCTCTCATATTCGTATCAATTGCTGACCAGCTACTTCTAAAGAAGGTGAAAAGAGGCTGGAACCCCTAATACTGAGATGATTTCAGACTTGTTTGCAACACTTGTGGTGCCAAATAAGCGCATACGAGGATAATATAATTATACTGCAAAAGCAACTATGTAAATTGATACTTGCGCACTTTGCATTGTTTGAAAGTTATTTAGGCCACCTCAAGAGTTGTGATGCAACTACTCATCAATTTGACGATCAAGATGCCATCTGTTTCTTCGCTCTCATCATTTTATCTTCTTGATGTTATCTCCTATATCGCTTTCTTGATATACTCTTCTTCGTACGTGGCACGTTAAGAATAATTATACGCAGAAGTTGCAAAACCAGTAGTTCGCTTCCTTTATATGTTGGTTACACAGTAACGTCTTGCATATACACTTTGATACTTTACTCTATCTTTGGTTACACTTATCTAGATCGTACATCCCGATTATAGTTAGTAAAAACATTGCCGTATTTTTGCTGCAGGAACCCGAGTAGACAACCAACATAGATAAGATGGAGAAGAGACAGACCAATAACACACATTATCAAGTCCCGAAAGACAAACACAGTGCACTGGAAAGCCACGTTATATTGGAAGAGACGATGGTCGTTTACCCTTCATGTTTGAAGACATGTGGAGAGCCATTCAGCAGTGGAAGATGCGATTTACATGGTCAAAGCCAACTTAACCCAAAAGGTATGTACGTGCCAAGTCAAGATTTAGTACTCTAGCTCAGCTTATACAATCCGGAAGAAAAACCTCCGAAAGAAACTGTGGACGCCCTTTACACATCCAAGCGAGTGATTCTCAGCAATGCCTCATTAAACTCCCATTGAACTCCACGACAACGGTCCAGTTTGGTCCAGTTCTTCAAACATTACCAAGGGTAGGGTGTGATGAAAAAGCGGAGACATCAGAATGTCCCGCGATTTTTTGTTTTCGCAATTCTTGGTTGAATAAACAACCGCAACCCAACTGAGGACACTGGTCATGATCTCAAAAGTACCCAATGCAATTTAATAGAATAACGAGTATACCTTCAAGCTAGGGCTCCATGCACATAATAACGACCTTGCGAACAGAAGGGTCGTTTCACTCTCTTCCTCAACGGACCAAAACCCATTCAACTAAGTCCTGGTGCCATTAAAAGGCAACCTTTGTGGCGTTCTGCATCGGTTCTTAATCTAAACGTGCTAAACTAAAACCACGCATGCATGAACATATATGGAATCCAAAAGTCGAAGCAGCAGATCAAGCAAAAAAAGTTACGCTATGCAAAGCGAATCGCTTACCTGGTGGTCGGATTTGAATCGAGCTCCAGATTGACGCTAGCGGCCGGAAAAGACTTCTTTGTCGTAGAGAACAGCGGATCTATTACCATGTACTTATATATACGTAGGGGGAGAAAGGTTTTGACGGCAACCCTAGGAGAATAGCCTACAAATCCCAGACCATTAAGGATAGCTATATATCTTTAGTGGCACTTTACAGATTTATTTAGCAACAATTTCTAGTAAGTCCTTTCTAGCATCACTAATGACAAACTATTACGGAAATTTAGCAACTATCAGTTATGGCTTTCTCGAGGCAGGGTTGCAGCAAGATAACTATAACTCCTGACAATTATTGGTTGCTAAATATTTTTACCGGTACTCATCTTTTGACACTAAAGAAGTGCTGCTAAAACTCCCATGACCGGTTAAGAGTTTGGAGTGAAAAAACATGTAAATCCAAATTTACATGTTTTAACGTAGTACTCGAGAGTTGTCGAGACGAGTCCCAACTAAACACTACCTCTTATTTGTTGGTAAGAGTTTCAATGTAGTACATGAAAAACAAAAACGTATAATACCGCACTCTGAATAGTGATACTTCAGACAAGGAGTAATACATAGTCATGCCTCTTTATTTAGCTGAGAGTGGCAAAAGAATAAACGGCTTTAACACAGGGATATCTTTACTGCTAACTACATGCATAAAGGATGTCACGCTCCGAAAACGGAAGCCGTGACTGTAATCAAAGTTTCTGAAAATACCGCTATAACTCTGGAGACAGCGATATAGACAGAGCAACTAATCTTAAAAAAACAAAATATCTTCAAAACAATAACCTTCTAATATAATCCTTCCACTTAATATTCCCTTACAAAACAAATTTACTAAACGCAGCGGCTAAACAAATCACATAAAATCAATTCTATCAAATTACTCACATTCAGTTAAAGTTCTCAGTACAAATTGCAATCTAATTAACTACAAAGGACTCTCAAAGCTCCAATGCTGTCACAGGAATCCTTAGTCACTTTCATGACCTGTGGCAAGGGGCAAGGTAGAGTAAAAGGGTGAGTTCAAATAGCTCAATAAGGTATAAAACGACAAGATATCAAAGCAAAAACTAACAGAGTCAAGCGACAATACTTGATGGAAGAGGCAAACCAAATTCTTATATCAGATGCCAAAACAAACGTAATTAAGCATTAACCCTACACACACACACACACACACACACACACACACACACACACACACACACACACATATATATATATATATATATAATATGCCGGGAATGCTACACAACAAAAATACAATGACTATGTTGGACATAAGACCCAAACGTTGAACCAAACGTACAAACATCAAACGTGTTCTACCGGTAGCGTGCTAGGCGTCCACTGATCACTAGCATAAACAAACATATGTCTAAAGGACCCTCTCAATTTGACAGTTGTTCAAACATAATCGATAACTAGGCGTAAATTGACGAGTACAAAAATACAATACAGATTCAATGGGGCTGAAATTACTCCACTCTGAGTTCCTTTGAGCTCAATCTACCAGGAAATCAAAAAATGGATGGCAAAGTGCTTAAAAGAGGAAATAGGAACCAAATTCAAGCTTGAACTTAGAAAAAGAAAACAACACAAGAACTGTTTCTTTTTAATGATCAATATCATGCATGTAACGAGAACCTGGGAGTTCGTCCAATGATTTCAAAAGAATTTCCTAAGGTGACTTGAATTTCAAGGCATATACATGCATTAGAAAACATGAAAGGAACTGCAATGTAATGTCCATGAATAAATTAAAGCCTGAAGAAGTGATTAAGGACACAAGATGATGCCATCGTAAAGAAGAAAGGCATTGACACCATTCCTTCTGCCAACCCAGCAATGAAAGAAAAAGAATAAGACTAAGCTTTGACATTGCATGAACCCACAAGGGATCTCTAAGACATTTCGGCAGTGACTTCTAATTAGACGCTAACAACAAAATGGGAAGCCATGGATTACACTCTGGCCAATTTAACATAAGGTATTATGCCGTGTGAGGGTTGGCGGAATAAGGAGAGAAATGCAATCTAACGAACAAGACTTTCAAGGGTTATTAGTTTGAATGAGTAAACCTTTCCCACGGATGAAAAAACCTACAAGGCAAGGAATTGGAGCTTGCGAACAAGTTTTAATGGATACTAACGATACTCTTAAATTTGAAGAAACAATCCTTTTCACAACAATTAAGAAACCCCTTACCACAGCAAAATACGAATTTCCTTACACAACAAGATTGATTGAGTCTGATGATTTTTTCAGATTTAAAGAATGAAACCCAAGCCACAGCAAAAAGCGTTAAAATCCTTACCTTATACTAGCGAATCGACAAAAACACAATCCTCCCAAGCTACGCTACTCGAATACACCAATCTTCTCCAAAGGAACAAGCAATTTAGGGCTTAAAATGAAGAAGAGAGTGGAAGGGCCGGCTACCAGAGGAGGCTGGAGAAAAATATGTTATTTAAATGAAACCCTAGCTGGCTAATTACACAAAGCCCCCAAACTTAAGCCTCTTACTCAAAAGACACCAAAACTTTCATAATATTGCAAAAGACCATAAACTTTTTTTAATTAATTATTTACTTATTTATTTATTTAAAGTGATAAAAAAATTATTAAAATATGGGGTATTACAAAGGATTAGTGCGCCCTTATCATAATCAAGAAATTATTTATAAATAAGGATAACAACCGTGTCGAAGGGCGATCAATACAAAATAACATAAATAAACTATACAGGTAGAGGTGTCAAATGAGCCGGGCTTGGGCCGGCCCAGCCCAAGCCCATCGAGCCTCCAGCAAATCGGGCAGGGGCCGGGCCAAGGGGGCTGCCAAACGGGCTGGGCCAAGACTGATTCTGGGGATATCTGGGCCGGGTCCAAGCCCAGGCCCTAGGCCCAACATTTAGGGCCGGGCCCGGGCCTAATTTTTTTTTTAATTTTTTTTAGCATATTTTTATTATTCAAGGTAAGAGTTTTAATTATGGTAATTTATTGTTATTGTTTAAGCAAATTGTACTCTAGGAAAAGATTAATAGATTGCACATAAATTGAATTAATATCCACTGAACATATTCCAAAAATGAAAGATCAGTAGATTGCACCATCAAAGTCAAACAAATGTTCAAAATACATTGTACATCACCGAACATAATAATAACGTTCTAATAAGAAGTCATATTGAAAATGCATGTAGCCAAAGTTTAAAACTTCAAAGCATGTTCAGAGCATCCTGGTCCAAACCTTCATAGAGCACTCAACAAATTCAGTCACTGTTTACTGCAAAAAGTCATGAAGAAAACAACAAATTAAAATCGATGGATACAAGTTACCTAAAATCAGCCACTTGCTCCAGTTAGTCCACTTGATCAAACTGTTGTATTGACTGCCAAATCTTGCTGACAATTGTCAACCTTTTAGATATTACAAATAGTCCTATATTTGGCCAATTCTTTAAATTTTTGGCCTTGTCTAATGCTCCATAATCTTCTTCTTTTTTAGACTTTGGGCTGAAAATTAAGTGGACAAGTAAGCCGTTAAACGATGATGGTAGTAGACCTCTTTGGGTTGGTTTCCTTGCTTCAATGAAGTCAGTTTTAGTTGAATCAACCAAGTATTTTTACATTTTGTTCTAGTTATTTCATCTTCAACACATAAACGTGAGCAAATAACGAATAAGCAAGTATCGAACCTTTGTAATTATGATTGCTGATATTGTGAGATCAGTTTAAGCTGAATTTTTCATGTTTATTGAATTGCTTTTGATGAACACTGATGTGTAAAATTAAAATAAAAAACTCACATAAGAACAGAATTTGCGTAAAAAAATAAAAAGGGAAGGAGAATTGCAAACTAGTTTTAAATGAATAGGCCTGAACCGGGCCAGCCCGGGTCAGAAAGGGGCCGGGTCGGACAGCCCGCGGGCCGCCCGGCCCATTTGACAACTCTATATCTGGATCTTGTCTTTCCAAGAATTCTCGTTGGCCGGGGCTCTGGATGTGAGATGCCATGTTGCATCAAGATAAAGGATGAGGAAAAATGAAGAAGAATGGGACTGCTATTAGGTATTCTTTGACAAAATCCGAGGCTAGTATCAAAAGTGAAATCGGAGGAAGAGTCTCATAATGTATATCACATACCATACTCATGGTATAGATCAAGCACAACTCCAAGCACAGTATGTTATCAGTTAATACCACTGTCACTCACAATACACCTTCCCTCTCAACAGTTCTCTTTCAGCCCAAACTAATTTACAGCACTGCCACCACCATCCAGATAGAATTCGCTCTTTCTTTTTCCTTCTACCTTTTCAGGTATTGCTGGCAGAGGGAGCCAAGCCACCAGTGACTGATCTTAAATAAGTAGCCAAATTCTAGGGAGTAATGTATCTATCTTGTACCCGTGCTTCAAAATCTTAATAATCGTTACTTTTCGCAGCCTCTACATCAGGTAACTTCTAATCATAGAGGATTATGCTTAAAACCAAATGCCGAAGACTAATACGATATAAGATTGACCAGAAGTCTTGACACTGAACATAATGTTGTTTGATAGTTCCATAATTATATTCGATTTTGAAAAAGTTAAATTATTCCTATTTATATTTTCCTCTTGGTAAACAGTTAGTTCGTAAAGTTATATATTTACGTAGAGAATTTTGCTGCATTGTGTTTTAAAGTTCTTTATTCGGTTGACCCCAGCCCTTAGCTCTTTGGACAAAATCTACCAGGGATGGGATGTGTGCCTCATAGCCGACAATAGCCACCGGGATATATATATATATATATATATATATATATATATATATATATATATATATATATATATATATATATCCCCAGCCCTTAGCTCTTTGGACAAAATCTACCAGGGATGGGATGTGTGCCTCATAGCCGACAATAGCCACCGGAAATTAAAAATGAATATATATATGGGAGCTGATCCGTTTATAGTGATAGCAAAATGAGTTAAGTTGTTAGCGCGATCTGGCCGTCCACGCGCGATTTATGGACAGTCCAGATCTTTTTTTTACTTTTTTTAAGTCCGTCCGCTACATTGTGTAGCGGACGATTTTTGGACAAATATACCCCTCAAGCACGTGATTGATTATAAAGCAAAAGAGTGTCCGCTACATAATGTAGCGGACATAATATATTAGTAAAAAATGAGACAACCCATTCACATTTTACTTGCATCTCTCTCTCTCTCTCTCTCTCTGAGCCTGCCCACTTCCATCATCTACCCACTTCCATAAATATTCTGTCATAGATGGAAGGTTGGACTTTAAGTGAACACAATTCCCTTCTTCATCTCCTTATGGTCGTGGTGCAATTTGTCTATACGGAGGTTCGGATGGTGGGTGTTGGGGGCTACAGTGGTGGTGGTGGTGGTTGGGGTTTCTTCTTCTTGTCCTTCTATGGTGATAGGTTGATTTGAGGCAGCGGTTGCTTGATCGGTCGTGGCAGCAATTTTCTATTTCATGGTGGTGGTGGGTTTTCATTATTTCTACATGGGATGATGTTGGGTGGTGATGGTGGTAGTCTGAACGGATTTGTGGGCATCAGCAACATTGGATTTGTTTTGGTTTGTGTGATTCCATGGTAGTTGAATTGAAACTAAAAAAGCACGTAACAGAAGAAACAACATAACAAAAACATACAGATTCCATGTTAGTTTAAATTTGGGAGAGAGGCATGACAGAGAAATCAGAGAATTGCTTTCTTGGAAATGACAAATTGTCTAGCAATTTTCTGAAATAGCGTCTGCTACTTTATGTAGCAGACGATAATTTAGAAAACACAGCACCTTGACTTAGAAACTGAGGGGTATATTTGTCCAAAAATTGTCCGCTACACAATGTAGCGGACGGACTTAAAAAAAACGCAAAAAAAGATCTGAACCGTCCACAGATTGCGCATGGACGGCCAGATGGCGCTAGCAACTTAACTCATTTTGCTAGCGCTCTCAACGAATCAGCTCCATATATATATATATATATATATATATATATATATATATATATATATATATATATATATATATATATATATATATATATATATATATGACGGGGGATCATGATATGCATTATGACATTCTCTTTACAACAATGTTTTTTTTTCTGATCTTCTATTTACGGAAGTCTGTTAGCATGACATTCTCTTTACAACAACTGAACTTGTTGATGTTCTTCCTCAATTTCCTGATTCTATAGCTTTCAGTATCCCTTTTGTTTAGTCTCACTGATACCATTGAAATCTCCTCCAAGTAGCCAAGGTAGGTCGTTGCTAGCAGCAAAGTCAATCAGGTTTGCCATAAGAGCTCTCTCTCTCTCTGGGGGATTGGGACTAGCGTAGACAGCTGAAAAGATCCGATCTTCATAATCTCTTCTACCAATGACAGCGTGAATCATTTGGTTTGTAGCCTTAAGGATAAGGTAAGGGCCACCTTAGCTGTCTTCTACGATAGTTTTTCCGGTAACTTTTCTGCCTGCAAATTTCTCTCGGATGCTCGATATTGCCACAATTGAAACAGAAGTTATTACACTCATATTCCACACCATATTTCCTATTTCTATGCAAATTTGGTCATACTTTCCACGAGAGGAAGTAGCCCTGTTCATGTCAATTTTGATTGGCCTTCCTAACTTTCCAGCAATCTTGAAGAGCACTTTCTCCTCATAACATTCACTCGGTAGTTCAGGCAACCCGAGCCAAATTGCAGTTTTGATCTCCTTAGCTTCAGATGGTTTCAAATCAGGCTCCCATTTCCTAACAGTAAGGTAGTGATTAAGGATAATCCAAGGTCCCCCATACGAGACACGGTGATCCTCCATGTAGTGAAATTTGACGCGAAAAAGCCATCATCTAAATCTACCAAATTAAATCAGTCTCCTTGAAGGCTCCAGAGATTCTCGAGTCTCGTCATGAGGGCGTGAAAATCAATCATTTTTCCCCTCAGTTTGATAATCAAATTAGTTTCCCCTTGTTTCCAGATTTTCTTGATTATGTTAGCGTAAAGGGTTATTTGGGGACCCGGGGGTTTTAGGGCAAAGCGTCGTGAGTTACCGGAAAAGGGTCAGAGCTCATTGGGTTTTTCAAAAACTCTTGTTTCCAATGGTTCTGATTGAACAGATGTAAATCGCTTCCTTCCTACTGTTTATGTGAACCGCCGGAGGAAAACAAACGGTTTTGAAGATCATAACTTCATACAAGAAAACATATCAATGTCAAGGAAAAGAAAGGTTGCAACGGTGGTATTATCATCTTATGCTCATTTGATGATGATTTCACAAAGAACGTATGGTGCCTTTCAAACCATTTCGAATGCAACAAAGCCAACAGTTAGTAATCTGTTTCCAAAGTTGCATGGAGGCACGCCAGTGAAGCAGTAGTGGTGACAAAACCTTGATATAATCGAACAAAAATTTGAACCTTACCATGATTATAATGAGATGATAATAATAATAGTACTGCAGGTCGACAGTAGGAAAAACCAGGAATACCCTGAACAAAATTTCCCAGATCTCTCTGATCTACAAACACTCAATGCCATGTCTATTAATAGCGTCACAAGAGCTACCGATCCAAAAATTAGGCAGAGAAGAAAAACAACAACTCCCTTGTTCTCCATATGTACTTGATTCTGCCGGACCTTTTCAACCTCCAATCTGCATCAAAATTCGCAGGTTAGCATAGCCGCCTCATACAGATGCAGTGTAGAGCAACGAGTAATCAGAGTAGCAGTAAATAGACAAACTAATCCCCGGTAGAAGTATCACAAGATACCCAGATGAAGGTGCAGCCAATGCTAAAGCCTGCCACATGCTCTCCTCAAATGTCGATTCCTTTGAAACAACAAGGGGTGGGCCAAGAAAAGAACACGTCACTTACTCGAGAACATAAGTGCACCCTACATCTCAGTGAAGATGCTCCAAAATCACTGATGTACAATGCCTTGACTTAAATATGAGTTTTACTGTTGACCACTTCTCTCAGTTAGAGCTGAAGTAACTACTCCACGGTTGAGAAGGATAAAACGGGTAGCGATTTAGAAGTCAATCAAGTATGCAGCCTTTAAGCCATAGGTCCAGATCAGTTAGTGCCGAAGAAAATTACTCCATGATTGAGATGGAATAAACAATTCTGCGATGGAGAAGCCGGATTAAGAATGCAGCCTTTAAGCCAAAGGTGAAGATCTTTCTCATGTCTTCAAAAAGATAGTGTCCTAGTGAGAACCTTAGTGTGCCTATTCACCTTTGTATTTCCACATCTAATGTATCTAAAAAAACGTTACATGCAGGAACCGTTGCAAATGTTTATTAACTGCCTTCTTCGTACTTTTACACGCATAACCTCTCTCACTGTCGAACTTGAGGCCCTTTCTTGAATTTATTTTCAAGCCTTAGGTAACCTTATGTGCATGATAAAAAAATATAACATATTTGACACAACCATTGGTGGAGTAATTTTTTCCTTTTCAAACCAGGGGAAATTCCTTCGATCAAGATGGAAACAGTGGACTTCTTGCGCTTGGAAAGAAAAAGCATGCAGTGGCACCAAAAACACAATGCAAAAGCTCCAACTTCCCTGACCCTAAACATGCAGGCTGCAGCCCTAGGAGATGACTTGATGCCTTAAACTTCGGGTTGCACTAGTGCTCTGCATCTTTCTTCACAGAACTTCGAGTACTTGTCAGCCTCCATTCATGACCACAATTGATGGGATGTGTCCATGTCCACTAGGTTGTATACGAACTGAGTTTGAGCCGATCAGATGTATGTTCAAACTCGTTTGTTTAGTTTCAGGTCATGCTCGTGTTCGTTTAATCTTCAAAATTTTGTTTGAACTCGTTCGCCCTTCGGTTCACAAAACTCATGTTCGTTCGTTCGTTTATTTATACGAACCGAACTTGAAAACTCGTGTTCTCATTCAAAATGACTATTTCCAAATCAGAACTACATCTTAGTTCATCCCATTTTCTAATAGATTTTAGGGCTTCCAAGTTTAAACTTAATTAGTACTATGATGAAGTTATATGACTTTTTGGTTTTGAACATATATAATTAAATTATTATTCGGGCGAGCCGTTCACAAACACGTTCATGAACATTTTGGAATGTTCATGCTCGGCTCGTTTCGTTTAATAAACGAGCCCTAAAACTTTGTTCATGTTCAGTTCGTATATTATACAAACGAACCTGAATGAATTCTTTAGGGAACGAACCACGAGCAGTTCATGAACAGCTCGGTTCATTTACAACCCTATGCCCACCTCAATAATCCATCCACTCTGATATGGGCTTCCATTAACCAAACCAGGGAAATTTCTTAGTTCTTCATTAACTTCGAACCACCTTTCTGGAGCCAAAGAGTTAATACTACTATTTGCCTTGACACTTTCAACAGCACCAAAACTGCAACCGTGTTACTGCAGCCAAACATCCGCTAATTCAAGGAATACAAAGTCACACAGGTGATCTGGAGCATAGTCAGTACAGTTTGCAAAATGACTATTGACAGATGATCCAAAACTAAGAAGATTTTCAAAGATCCTGATTCTAACCCATTTGACATGCCTGGAGTATTTTATTGGTCCTCAAATTAGTGATCTTGAATGATTCCCATATTCTTCTCGGTCATCCTTGGATGAATGGCTTCATGTGATTCAGGATTAGAGACCTGGCTGCTTTAAAGCTACTGGAAGGACTATCAGTCGACTCCCGCCGCATCATTGCAAGGAATAGTACACCTAACAAGAGGCCCTCTCAGTCAACCAACGGAAAGAGGTGAACTGCTGTCCTTAACTGAGCACGTAAAAGACACTCTGATTACTCCATTTTAGTTGAAAAGAGTTACCCACTCCCCGTCAGTGTACAAGGTTGCAGACCCCCGATGTCCCCACCATGGTCCTAGAAACTTGGTTTGCAGCAGCCTCGCTCATTATTATTCTAACAATAATGAGTACTTCAAGCATGAGTACACCCAACATTTCCACTTTTACTCTCTCCTCAAGTCCCTTTTCTTTGAGTATATTGCTTCATCCCATCTTAAGTGTGAGGACCCTTTTGCATCACTGTCACTCTCTCCATGCAATCTAAACAAAAAGTTTCTCAAATCTATTTGAAACCAACATGCTCGCCGCTAGAGATAGCTGTAAAGGAGGAAATTGTGTGATGGTTGTGCACCCCTTATCTCCTTCTGGCATACCATTCTATAATTTGAAGTTAACAGTCCGTTTCTTCTACATCTGCTGGGGAATAATTCGTCAATAAGGATGAGGAGGCAGACTATGGGTAACTGGCACAATATGTGAGGGGAATTAGGTTAGGTCTGGTTTGTTTATCCTTGTCTTCTACTTTCTACAATCTGAAGGAACCTTTCTGGTGGGATCGATCAACGGTGACAAAACCAAGTGAAGGGCAAAATCCGGGGACAGGAAAGATTAAGAGAGAGTGGGCCACTTGTTCACTCACTGCAAAGTGGCAAAGTTGATCGCCTTGTTTATGGTGCAGTGCGTCATGCCCCAATCAATTGGGGAGATGCTGCAGACATGAAGTGCACTAAAGGTGACTAGAAGGATGTGCCAAAAGTGAAGTTCCTCTATCATTTACGTGGATAATAGGGTGGTAGAGGAACACGTGTACTTTGGGAGGCGCAGAAAGTGAGGTTGGCTCCTCTATTTGAAGTAAGGATTTTCCTACTCCGGACGTGGCCATTTCAAATTTTGTATACGAGATTTGCATTGAACCTGAGTTGTAGCCTGTTTTTGTTTGGGGAGGGGGGAGATGACCCTTTTCCTGTAGAGCTTCTTGTTCCGCATGGCCTTTTCCACAGCATAGGACTTTGTTTCTATTTTTTGCTAGTTTGTTTTGGCCAGTAAATATTTTGCATGCATTGCTATGCCTATACCCTTTTTGGGCTTCCGTTTCTTAATATAATAGCAGTGATCAAAGAAGAATTCACTTGCACGTTCCATTCATAAACTTCGACCTTGTGCACTGCTACCTAAATTACCTTTGGGTATGTCACTGACCCAGATTGCAAATGTGGACGACACATCCTTTACTCAAGGCAGCTTGGCGCCTGCCATGTAGTTGGCCAGGAGCAGTTTCTGTTCTGCCATTATTACAGCAGCAGATCTCAAGCTTTATGTTTTAGCCAACCATGTCCTTCTAGCTTGCCGAGGATACTCAGCACTTTCTTGATAGATGTAAACAGAGGACAAGCTAATCTGGAGCATTCTCCTTGTCATTAGTATCCGCAGAGGACATTGTGTCAGCCGTGAAAAATGATCTTATTCAAGAGGGAACAAACATGATGTGCAATGGTGTTTACATCTACAATAAGTGGATGGTTGGCTGTAAATTATGAAAGTCTTATATTTTTTAAGGTATTTTATTCTAGTTTTTTTGGCAACCAAGTGCTAATAAGCTTCAAGTATTTAGATTCTCAACTTCGCCTCTTAATCTAAAAGCTTGGTCTCCATCAACGTCCTCTCTTAGTTAAATTAAGAAGCATTTCTTACAAAAACATCAAGCAAACATGAGAGGGGGAGACAACTTTAAATAAAAAGTGAAACAACGAAGAAATTGAAGTATAGTAGCATGCTCCAAGCTTGGAAAAGAATACAACCTGAGAATAGCATTGTCACTGGCTAAAATGTCTAGCTGCAAGGAAACAAGCGATTTCCAAGACATAAGGTCCGCGACCTGTTTATTCTGCAAGGCCAATATAACAAAGGAGTTTAAATTTAGGAAGGGGATAGAAAAAAAGACACAGAAAAAGCTAAAACTTGCATACCATGACTTCCCTGCTGTCAAAGAAACTCCTTACATCCAATCTGATTTTTTCCATAAAGGCATCTTTCTCCCCAATTTCTTTGTCAAATTCCTTGAATATGTTTCCATATCTGGAATTTAATTCCTCCAAGTATCGCTCCAGAACCAATAAATTTAAATCTAGTGACCTAACTTTTTGCATCAGTATCTTCAAAACACTATCTCCAGGCATCCTTCCAACCTGTTGATGACGAATTTCTTCAACTGGGTCAGGCACATCAGTTGCTGCAAATCCACGTTTCACATCAGAGTTTTCATAAGCAGGTTCAGCCTCCACATCATTGATTACATCATGATGATGATCACCACCAGTGGACACTGGCTGAGTCAAACTTGCTTTCTGCGCTGCATTAGATTCATCAGACGCAAACAAATTATCTTGAACAGAGACCAAATCCTCAAGCATTCGCTCAACAGCATCCACTCCGTATACTTCCACAATACTCAGTGTGCAGTAGAACCCTGAACCATAATGACTCAGTAGATTCAACATGAGGTATCTCACCCATTTTGGCTCCTGAAGAACAAACCTTTGAGCAAGCTTCACATTTCCAGCAGTAAAGTTTCCCAGTTTAACCCATGAATCAGTGGGATATACCAAACTACCAAACAGCTCAAAATCCTTCAAATTAGATGAATAGTGCTCAAAATTTGCTACTTCTATTGTATCAACTAAGGTTTCCTCCGAAAGTTCTAGAACAACGAATTTCTCCTCAGCAGAGCAAGGATTTCGAAGGTACTTGTCCTTATCTCTACCTAGGATATTGGAGGCACCTTTTGCCTCCTTGTTATAAGCCAAAACTTTTGCTCCCTTTGAAGCGGAAGCATAATTATACTCTGCACCACCGGGCTCCAACCTGTGTATTATGCCTCCAGCCTGACCACTAACGGTCTAGTTCTAGAATTAAATGCTCTGTTCTTGAATTCATCAAGACCCCGAGGCACCGCACGAGATAGCCTGTCACTTTTTGAAGCAGTATTTTCCGATTGCGCTCCCAAACTGAAATTCTCCACCTCGCCTAACTCATCAACAGCAGGGACAGCATTTACGATACTCTCACTAACTTGCGAAGCATGACCCTCAGTTCCAGCCTCATTTGTGTATGGATTCTCATTAGAATCTTCTTCGAAATTCTCCATGGAAGGACTAATATCTACAGAAAATTCAGAAGGCAAGCCTTTATTAGGCGACATCTTATCCTCATCCCATGTTCTTATACCAATAGGAAGATCTCCTGATCCATCTAGAATTCATCCAATAAACCAATAAATAGAATCAGCAGATATAAGATAAACATGCCACACGTTTGTTCCAGCAACTAATGGAGTCTGCTAAAGGGTACATGGTACAAGAGCAGTATGTTAAAGTGGACAAGTTTACATCATGTACCAGACATGTCTTCAAATTACACATAAAACGCAATTAACATGGTCCTGTCTACAGGCAACATCAGAGTACGAGACCAAAGAAGCAACTTCATGAACATCCAGTCCAGTGTAGCACCAGTAGAACGAACTAACATACAGAAACGCCAGACTGAAATAATGGTTTCCATGGGATAATAGTCTGCAAATGTACAATCGCTGCTAAAGGGAGAGTAGTTGATACTCCCACATATAAGTGGCATTTTTGTTCATTTCAGACAGTACATTTTCATCCCAAGTTATTGTGCTAATAGGATCTTTGCAAAATGCATATGAGCCATCAAGAGGACAGAAGAATTCTTATATGCGCAGAAAGAGTGGATCCCCAGCAATTAAGAGCAATCTTGCAAAACGGAAATTGAAGGGAACGAGTAAAGGGAGGACAAACAGCCTACATATATTCAGAAATAAGAGTGTGCTGACAAATGATAAAATATTTTTGTCTTCTAACTTGTGGTAGACATTTTCAAGCAGGGGCGCATCCACACCTTATGGACAGTGGGCATACCCCACCTCCAGATTGGTAAATATGTTTTTCAATAGCATTTAGATGGCAATCTTATGGCAACGGTGGAGAATCAATAAATTTTAAATTTTGAACAACTTATGGTTTGAAAAGTTTGCATACCTTAAGTTTCGATCTATGTTACATGGACTCGGTACGAGTGTCCGGATCGGATACGTGTCCAAGTGTCGGACACCTTATGGACAGTGGGCATACCCCACCTCCAGATTGGTAAATATGTTTTTCAATAGCATTTAGATGGCAATCTTATGGCAACGGTGGAGAATCAATAAATTTTAAATTTTGACCAACTTATGGTTTGAAAAGTTTGCATACCTTAAGTTTCGACCTATGTTACATGGACTCGGTACGAGTGTCCGGATCGGATACGTGTCCAAGTGTCGGACTCGTCTAATTTTGAAAATGCAAGACACGGGGACACGGCAAAATGTTCATATTTATTATTGCTTTTTAGTTATTTCGAAGGCAAAAAGGTGTTTTATGTGATGCATTTGGTTTTAATTGACAACTTATCTCCACTCAAAGCAACTACTAATTAAACAAAAGACTATAAGATAGTATCATAATGGCATATCCTATGAGATGTGTCGGACACATATCCCATACCCATGTCCAAGTGTCGAGTGTCCGACACGGGTACTTCACGCAAAACCGAAGAGTCCGTGTAACATAGGTTTCGACCACCCTACGTCCTAGACCTGACTCTGCGACTGTCTTCCAGCATATGCCACCCGCTCACCTTTACCGCAATAGACAGTCAAATTGCAATAAAAGGTGTGTGGATATGTGTATGTCTTCTAGCTTTCTCCTAAGGACAACCAGTGCTCCACACCAGAAATCCAACCATAGTCCAAACACTTCTCCCCTTGGAGTGCTTTTGTTTGTTGGGGATGTATATGTTTGTGTACACAGTTTCCCATTCCAAGAAGCCTAGTCCGTTTTTCTATTTTGTACTGTTTTCTGATACACAATCTAAAATGGTATTTTGACCCAAACAACAGAACGACGGTTGCACATTATCCAAGCTTTGCCGCAAAAACCTTTGGCTTTGCATTGGTGCAGCCCAGGCAAAACCATTATGGCTTATGTGGTTGTTCTGATGTATGGAGGGACACTATGTGTCTGGTGTGGTTTTCTGGGGACAGGCTATGCCCAATGCCGAGTTGTTCTGACAAAGGGCAACAAAATCCAAAACAAGAAAGGGAAAATACATTTTCACCCCTTAAGTTTCTGTCTCGTTACAATTCAATCAAGCCTCAAAATCAACGCTACCGCGGCCGAGCACCAAGGCTGCCATCCTCACTACCAATCGCCACCAACACCACCACCAGCCCCTCTATTTATGCCCTATCACGAGATGCAACATCCCAACCGCCCAATTCCCTCCATCAACCGACACCACCCAATGCCTCCCCACCGACAAGTCAACGCGCGCACACACACCAACGCCCAATCCTCTATTCTAATGGCCGCTGCCCACACCTCAAGTCCACACACACACTCCTGGTAATTGGTTTGTCGTGGATATCGTGCAGTGGTTTGGATTTGGTCGGTGGATCTGGTAGGCGGTGGGTTCTTGTTGATGGGATCGGTTAGTGGTGGTGGAATCGACAACTGGTGGAGATTTTACTTGATGGGTTTGTGTTGGTGGTGGTGGGTTTGTGGAGGTGGGATCCGCTGGTGGTGGTAAGTGTGGAAGGAAGCAGTAGTTGTTTGGGGGTGGGATCAGGAACATCGTTGTCATTGGTGAGCCGGAAAGGATGTGGGAGATAAGGTGGAGAGATAGGGGGATGAGTTGAAACACACCACTTCCCAGCAGGTAACCTGGTTGCACAGGCTAGTTTTTTGCTTGGGATGTTTCCTAGATAAGTATACTTTGGTGTAGGAAAATGTGTATTTGATATTGCTGTGGAAGATTTTGTCAATGTTGAGCCCTGGAAAATTTGAGAAAAAGACCATTGATTTGAAATTTAGCCATGAACTAGGATTACTAGAAGACTTAGATTGTGAATCGAAATTCTCTGTTGGCTATGATGGTATAACGGAAACCTTGATGCATTGGCAAGGGTATTCATATCACTATCAACAAAAGTTAACACGATCCAATAAAGACTAACAGTAAGGGGTGTAATAGTTATTCCCATATGCCAGGGGTAGCGAATGTAACAAGAAATGAACGCAGGGGGTGTGAGCGTAATGTTCCCAACGAAGAACCAAACGAAAAGGGGGTAAAAGGAAAGAGCTTTCTGATACATAAATCGATCGGTCCAAGCAGTAAAGAGGTGAAGACGCAAATAGCCTAGCCACATCGGCACCACCAGACAACCAAGCAGAAGAACTTCCGGTGCATGGGACAAGGGGAGCAAATCTTTCCAAAGCAATCGGTGGGTTGAGGAATGAAGCAGCATCCATGACGAAATTCAAGAATATAGAGCATTAAGTGCAGATTATGAAATATATCCTTCTGCTGCAAAGCATTTCCTAATGAAACAAACGACAATCTTAAGCCACTTTTGTAAGGAAATAAATACTTTGTCAGTTCCAATTCTTTTGGCCTCCTGATAAATGTGCAGCTCTCATTCATCTTCGAAGATTATCAGAACTTTGTATTATCTAAACATCGTAACAGTAGTTTCTGCGCCTTTAAAGTAAGTAAAGGTAGGAAATCAAAATGTGGTGCTAACAAGAGCTAGCTGACCTTTATGACCATCACCACGGCTGATCCATATGTTCAAGAGGAAGACTAGCCCCCACAAAACAAAAGCTAGGGACACAGAAAGCGTGTACAATTTCCTTCCAAACAATGCTTTCTTTGAAGCTCTTCTCTGCAGAAGAGCTTTACGTGATCTCTGCATCGCACATCAAGCCAGTCCACTGCTGACAATTGACCTCTTATTCGCCCTGCAAAGAGTAACACAAGGATTTTCCTTTACCTCCATAACCAAGAGCAAAAACTTTGGCAAAATTGAACCAGTATCTGCCGCTTACTATTTAGGAAATTCCAATATACACGTACATGTAATAGCATCTGAATCAGACTATAGGCAATTAATCTTGGCACAAAAAATACAGGTCTGTGTATAATCAGATTCCAATATATATCCAAGATTAGTATTTCACCAAAAGAACTAGCACTGCAGATAATAACCCCTCTCAGAGCTCTCAAACATCTGATCAGATTCTTTGTTAACTGAAGCTATTAAATGATGGGTCACACACTAGGTCCTTCAGCACAAAGTGAAGCAACTAAAAGCAAAGCAATCTTTACGTATAAATGTAACAAAACAGCTTCAAGAGTATGCATCAAAACGTCACATGAAGGTGATTGTCAATCTTGGAAACAAACTGACCTTCCACGCAAAGGCAAAATCTTTAAGCTAAAAGAACGTAATAGCAACTGAATATGCATCAACAGATACATAAAAGCGAAAATTCAAGCTCAAAAAGATTTGATCTAACCCAATACCATTCCCAACTCAGATTCACAAAAGTCGAAACAGTTGAGTAGATAATAAGATACGACATATAAATGGAAAACCGCGTAATAATCTGTAAAGCACATGGCCACCTTGATCTCTGATTATTACTTGAGGGGCCAATTGGAAGTTCCTCGGGATTATAACCAAACAATCGCAATCGCCGAAAAACCTCGATCCATTCTCGTTATTTGAATTAAATACTATTGCGTCCTGTAACGGCAATGTGCAGCCTCCAGCGAATGTTTGGTCTATTTAATGCACCTGAGATCTAATTACAGTCCAATTTGGGAAACGGCAAAGAAGAAGAGAGAATGGAGGAGGGTGACCTGACTGAAGTGATGGGGGGCTGAGGACGGCGGCGCGTGAGGGATGTTGGGAGCGTGATTTCAGGATAAACAAATAGGGCCTTGGATGTGGAATATTTGTACAGGAGGGAGCGTATATAGGTGGACAGGGACGTCATTAAAGCATGCAAACCTCAGTCAGAGATTGCCAGGTAAGCTGTTCCTATTGTTTAATGTCGTGGCCGGTGCTTACGTGGGCCGACTCCGTGTGCGGCGACAGGCTAACACGTCCTCCATAATTAGATTCCAAAACCCTTGTTGGATTCATAATTAGGTCTCGGTAAAAAAAGTTAAGCCCAGTTATCAATTTTGTAACGCGTAATTTTTGATACTTATGAGAATACCCGGGCGTGCCCACACAAAGCAAAATCGTTGAAACGCGAGACGTGGTGTGATATGTCAAGTAAGCTTTTGAATTTTTTTTTTTTTAATAGAGAAGATTAGAACAGAGTTTATGTAGATTTACAACGGGTTTTGCATAGACATGCTATAGTTTGTCTTGAGTGATCATTAGTTGTTTACTTTTCCGGTCATAAGGAATAAATGTGATAGTCAGTTCGATGTGAAGCTATTGATTCAATGCACATTTCTTATCTCGTGTCAAATCGGCATGCTATCCAAATACGAGTGATTCGAAGATTTATAAATTTATATACACTTCGATGGGTCAATTGCATTCAGCATCTCTAAATTTTTTACGCGGTAACTTTATGCACCACAAAATTATTTTTAATTATCTGTCACGCGAAACTTCTATAAGTGTGGTGTCTAATACCCTCCGTCCACTTTCCGGCCGACAGCCTCGCCGGAGAAGTAAATTTAACTCAACACATGGAGGGCATTTTGGTTAGAACGATTTAAAAAAAAGGAAGAGAAGATTGTCATGGGTTTGACGGGCGGTGGCGCCGGGCTGTTGCAACCGCGGTTAGTGGGGGGGAGAGGAAGGAAGAGGGGTCGGCGTCACCGATGGGGGGAGGGACGTTGCCGGAGGATACTAGGGCACCGACTTGAGATGCTGAAGGAGGGGCGCATGCAAGGGGTTGTTGTGGTGCGCGAGAGGCAGGGGAAAAAAGAAGAAGGAAGAAAGAAGGGGGTCTACGTCGCCGACGGGGAAGAGGGGCGCTGCTGAGGGTCGGCGTGAGCTGCCGAAGGAGGGGAGGAGGGGCAAAGGGCTGTTACGGCCATGGGGGCGAGGGAAGAGAAAAAGAAGGAAGAAACGGGAGGTCAGCATAGTTAATGGGGGGAGGGGCGCTGGCGTGAGATGCCAAAAGAGGGGGGCAAGGGGTTGTTAGACCTGACAATTTTTTACTCGTACCCGCGGGTCTAACCGTACCCGTTTAAAAACCCTGGGTACGGGTACATATATGAGATACCCACCGAAATCAGACCTGTACCCGGCCCCGACCGTAAGTTCAGGGTAGGTTGGGGTCGGATAATGGGTCACTCGGGTTTACCCGAATTTTCATGCATATATAAGGCACTTTTGTGTCATAACCCTCATTTTCAACTTTTATGTGTCTCACTTCTCTCTCAATCTCATGCCGCCCATTCCTCTCTGCCATCGAAAACCGTCACTCCGTCTTCCCCAGGCGGCCGCCGACAGCCATCTATCTTTAGCCACTCATCAGCTACTAGCCACCTCACTCTTCAACAAATCAACGTCGCTGCCACTGCCCTGCTCTGTCGACGCCCTTTCCATCCCTTACCCCCACAGCCCCACAGATCTGCCGCCGCCTCTCTTTTCTGCGGTCGCTCTATCCCTCACTGATCTCTCTATCCCTCACAGATCTACAGTCACTCTCCTCTTCACAGATCTACCGCCGCCACTCTTTCTACCTTAACCTCGCTCAGTCCGTCAGTCGATCTCCTCTCACAGATCGGTCGTCGACGGCCGCCAAACTTCCAGTCCACCGCTGAACGAGAAGCTCACTTCCCCACCACCGCAACGTCGCTGTTCACAGCAATTTCGACACGGAGTTCTATGAGGAATTGAAGACTTTATTGGATTATTTATGCATGTGATGTTATATCTCTATTGAAAAAGCTTTTATTTTGAATTGATTGTTTTGTATTTTGGATTGTTGGTGGGGATTGAGTTTGTAATTAATTGTTTGTTTTGGATTCTAGGTGGGAAATTAGTTACGTTATTTAATGTGTTAGCTATAAATTTAACTTTGATCTCTTGTGAAATTGAAAATAATTCTATCAGCCTTCTAAAAATAAGAACATCCTAGCTTAAAAAAGCTAAAGAAACAAAGGGGAAAATGCCTAATTAGTTAGTAGTTTTATTAAAATGTGGTAAGTTAAATTATATTTATTAAAAAATAAGAATTTAATCATTTACCCGCGGGTAATACCCGACCCGCAAGGGTAGGGTCTAGGCATTAAAAATTGCTACCTGAAAAAAAAATCGGGTAAATTTTATCAGGCCCATTTTTACCCCGACCCGACCGGGCATTACCCGTACCCCGCGGGTATACCCATTGCCAGGTCTAGGGGCCGTTGCGGCCATAGGCGACAGAGGGAGAGAAAAAGAAGGAAGAAAGAGGGCCAGTGCTTATGTGTGCGGCAACAGGCTAAGAGAATTTTAGAATGATCAGCTTAAATCTAAATTAAATCAGATTTGAAGTGTTTGACGATTTAAAGTAAACTGATTAAGTTTGCATTCTTGAATTACCATTTGAATACACTATGATAATTTTCAAATGGTAATTCTTTTTTTTTTTTTCAAAAGGACAATTATAGCAGTATCCTGAGATTAGGGTGAAATTACAGTTAAGTACAATAAGTTTCAAAATGTAACATACCGTAACAAAAAACTTTTAAAATGTATCAGCCATATCCATCCGTCAGGATTCCGTTCAAAAATTATATTTTTTGGCTGATATCATCAATATGTGTTTTTTTAAATGACAATACTAGCCTTAGGGTTTCAATATAAAACCCTAATTTGAAATTTGAGATTTTAAAATCATAATTTCCAAATTTGGGTTTCAAAACCCTTCTTCTTATTCTTCCCTAAGTCTTCCCCTAGCCAGCCACCGCCCCCTCCTTCCCCTTCACCCCGTCGCTGCCTTGCCTTCCTCCACCCCGCTGTTGCCCCCTCCTTTCCCCCAACCCCGCTGCCCACCCCTTCTCTTCCCCCACCCCACTGTCTGTCCTCTCCTTATCCTCGTTTAAGTTAAATTATATTTATTAAAAAATAAGAATTTAATCATTTACCCGCGCCAAACTAATGAATGTGCCTGTAATTTTATTCTAACTTCAAAAAAATTGCTGTAATTATCCATTTTTCAAATGGTAATTCAAGAATGCTCAAAACTGATTAAATCCATAATTGTTATTTTCTTGAATTAAAATTTATTTATATTTTAAAAAATTAAGTTTGACCAAGAGAATACATCTAATAATCTGTTGCATGTGTCCTTACCTCATGTGTCCAATCTGGATCTAATAATCCGTTGCATGTGTCCTTACCTCATGCGTCCAACCGACATAGTAGCCATATACGAGTAATTTGAGGATTTAAAAGTTCTAATACTTTAATCCAAGTTGTGCAAAATTGCATTTAACCTGGGAGTAGGTGGGTCCGATCATATACCATAAGAAGATGTAGTCTCTGACTCAGATCTTGGCCAATAAGAGTTTTTTCTTTTTTTGGGTCAAATAATAATATTGTATTTATACGGGACTGGGAATTTTTTTTTTCCCTGTATAGTCTCATCCTCAAAATGTCTTACTTTTGTACATATATCCTACTGAGGACTATTTTGACTTTCGACAATCCCTACTCATAGGAAACAACATAGCTAATAGTTATGGAAATTTATTGTAGAAGAATGTTGATCCCATGGTTCTCTTAATATAATCAAGGATTCTGCCTGTTGCCTTCTCACGTTCAACAGGGGGGTTACTTGTAAATCTATTAAGTTAATGCAAAGCTTACATTAAGCTACCAATAGAACTAACGTATTCTACTTGTGCTATTTCTCTAACAATATTGTTTCCTAATACCAAATTTTGATCTAAAAGAGTATTGAACTCTTGAAATCAAGATGATTAAACATAGCTAGTATATTCTTATAAAATGAGATTGACTCAAAGCATAGCCCCCTTTATACTTCTTACTTTTATTCTCAAAAAAAAAAAAAACATAGCATCCACCTCACCCAAATTTTTTCATTTGAAACTCGGAATATGGAGACTTCTTTTGATCTCATTTACCAGAGCCATATTACTTCCAAAAATCAGCATGTTGTTAATATACAAGCAAACTAATAGCTCAAAATTACCAATATATTTAGAAAGGGTGTGAGATCTTGATCCTCTAGAGCTAACTGAGTAAGTCCACGGTATCGATTTGAACTTACTACAAAAGTTTTACAATATAAGGAGCATGCAAAGAATACATGGACATAACAATTTTCAAGTCGTTTCATAATAAGGTTCTCCGTCGTCCATACATGACAGAGCATTCCACGTTGACATGAAATATGGTGAGCTACTTCTGCTTTACGCTCTCTCAATTCAAATGGTTGGTATATTTAAAAAGGATCTCTTTCGATACATGTTAGTATAACGAAAGAGAATCTATATGCCGGTGTGTGGTCAAGGTAACCATTTAGCTTGGAATTTGAGATCATTTACAACAAACTAAATTTTTAGACAGATAACAACAAAATTTTATTTTCCCCAAAAATATATATACTTTTATTTTTATATTCTATTACTTTTTTTTGTTTTTTTAAGAGGAATAATAAATGTATATCATGGAAAATAACATGTACAGTCATTACGAAGATTCAAACTGAAATGTAAGAAAATAACAACTTAAACAACATCTACTAGACAAAACACCACCAAGGCTCAGAAAATACAAACATGGAAGCGTTATCCACCATCAAACCATTCTTGCCTGACTCCAAGTCCAGAAGTTAAAGTAAAGAACGCCCACGCTAAAGAGAGCTATAGTACGCAATCTATGCCTTGGGCAATGTACAACACATGCACCTTATGGCTGCTATTATATATGTTACACAAAAGGTTGCTAATAGGCGCTGAAGAACTCCGTTCTTCTCTACATTTTATCGGCATAAGTAAATTTGAGTGAGCGACCAATATAATAAGATGTAAGCATTTCATTTTTGATAACATAGCTGCCCGCTATATGAGAACATACACAATAGCCTCGAAATATGTCCTAATCGATATTCAGACTAGATCATCATTGCCTTTGTAATTGAGATAGCACAAAAACAATTGATAGTGGAAACGGACATACACATGTATCTTAAGACTGCATAGGGATAAGAAGATAGTAAAAGTGTTCAAAACGAACAACAGTTGGCACATGAATATCACCACTCCTATGAACTATTTTCTGGACCAGACGTTGAAACTTGACACTGACAAACAAATTATGACAGTCTTAAAACGCAATTTGCAATGAACTGCTCTTTTTTTTAAGATAAGGTTGTTCTGAGCAGACCGAATAACCAAAGTAAAATCAAAACTCTCACGAGGAAGAACAAATGATAGGCTTAGTAAGGCAATGTAAAATTCAATCCCTGGCTGAGCTAGTTTGAGGACTTGCATGTATCTCAAATGCATGAGTCCAAATGTGATTACTGTAACTGTTGTTTATAATTGTCCAAAAACAATTTATTTATTAGTTATAAATTAGGAACAAACTTTGACTGCTACCCCAATTGTAGGAGTTTTCTTCTAATCCCATATATAGTGACAATTAATAGTCTTTAAATGTTTTTATGACTTTTCTGTTAATACTTTCAGCGACAACTCTTAACAACATTATTTTAGCATCACTAAATAAAAGTTATTAAAAATATTTAGCAATCATCAATTGTCGCTATACGAGGGATAGAAGGAAGATTTTTTTCGATCCGGGACAGCAGCCAAAAATTTTTTTTCCGTATACTAGAGCACGAAAAAGCAAGACAGTATAAAACTAGAGACATCTTCATCTCCCCGTATTTCCATCTATTTTGGTTTAGGTCGATTTACTGATTTTAGTTGATTTCCTAGCTTCTGATTTGTCCTAACTGTTCGCCACTGTGAATGTCAGGTTGAATTACTATGTATTTGTGTTTTTATGTGCTTATCTTGAGCTTGGTCGATCTGACTTGACGATCGGTCAAGTTTGACTTTCGTTGTTTTATATGCAAACATCTCGTGACTTCTCTTAAGCAGCTTTATTGATCATCTGCTATAATATTAATGGGAATTTTATTAGCTTGACTATGTAGTCTATAGTTAGTGGTGTCTGAAACTTCAAAAGGATGTAGCAATTACTTTAGATGTACATAGATTTTACACTTTTGCCAGTGTCATTAACAGGGTGCCCTCTGTTGAAATGAATTTGGTTTGATCAGGCAGATAATGATGGAGTGACTGGGTGCAGAACAATGCTCATTTTTACGAAAATGTCGTTACGTCACGTGGCAATGGGTTTGTTGTATGCCTAGAACTAGGTGGTTTAAATTACTAGGAGATGGCTAATAGTGAAATGATCTAAACAAGTTGAAATGGAAAGATGTGGTTGCATTTCACATGGTTTTAGGAAAGAATGATGGAAGGCAAGAGAATGTGTAATTCTTGTTAAGAACGGCTTAATTCTTAACAATGAACCGAGCAATAGCAACATCTGATTGTGCCGAAAGGAGACAAGGGTGAGGAGAAGAAATTCTACCTTTAAGATATTTGCATAACGAAGGAAAGCTTTCTTTTTGGCATATTCTTCAACTCTTTCCATCTAGCATATTATACAGAATAGAGAGAGATTTGATGGAGTAGGTAAAACTTAAGAGGATCTAAACTGACTTCCTAATTTACTTTTGGAGTAGAATGATGGCAATTTGCGATCTTAAATAGTTGAGTGTGCTTCAATTCTCTTTTTTATGCCTCGAAGCTTGTATTACGGTCTTAGCCAGCATAGGTGCACACTTCAAAGTTCAAACCATATCGATATAAGCCTTGCTTTTTCTCTTTGATGAACTCCGAACCATTGAATTTCCCCTCATGTTATAGTTCAAGCCCGAGGAAATAACTGCTATCATGAATGACTTTTCTGAACCCGGTTCGCTTGCTCCAACTGGCTTGTACCTTGGTGGCACAAAATACATGGTGATTCAAGGCGAGGCAGGAGCTGTTATTTGAGGGAAAAAGGTAAGTAATTCACTTCTGATTTGCTCCTATTACTGATTCTCAGCATCTCTCTCTGTGCACATGTTTTAAGGCATCAACCTTATTCAGTATGTTTAACACGGGTTTGCATAATAATGATGTTGAGGGTTGTTGTTTATGTTCATTGTAAAAGCTAGGCTCTCTCTTCTATTATACCGATGCAAATGGTGACTGCTTTCAGAGGTGGAGCTTTTGCATTCATTGGCAATCAATCCTGATGGTGGCTAACCATACCATATAGTAGACGCTTGAGATCTCTGAGGGCTGCAAAGCGAACTGAGCTACTCGGGCTCTGCTTGTCTTTGCTCAGGTAGAAACTCGTTCTAGATGGGTTCTCGAGAAAAACAAATTAAGCTTGAACACTTTTTGAAGCTAGTCAAGATATTGAGCTTAGCTCGATAAGCTTCTTTGAGAAAGGCGTGTGAGATAAACAAGGCAAGCTTGAGCATAGTTTGAAGCTGGATAACTGAAATGAACAAGCTGGGACCATGGTTAGGCCCAGCTCATTTACAACCCTACTTTTGCACTATGTAGTGGGCCACACATTGCTAAAGCATACATGTTTTCACTCTTTATTTACAATATTTGACAGTCTGTGTTCCTTTTAAGGCTCACTGCCTCCATGTACACATGATTAATACGGTTTTGATGTCCGCATGCTTAAGCTTGAATATTTTAATTTTAGAATCGTAATTGTGTAATCGTCGTGAAGATAGACAGACATACCAGCGAGTTATGGTTGCCTTTTGACCCTTTGATGTAATGGTTTTAGGGACCTGGAGGTGTTACTGTTAAAACAACCAATATGGCTTTGATTATCGGTGTCTACGATGAACCAATGACTCCAGGCCAGTGCAACATGATTGTTGAAAGGCTTGGTGATTATCTCCTCGATCAGGGCTTTTAACTTCTCTGGTACTTCTCGTCGGTCATCCGATTTCCTCGGCTTTCTTTGTATGCTTATTAGGTACTTGTCTAATTGCAGTGCGTTTCAAAATATCGCAGGAAACAATAATAGACGTGTTTGATGCCGTGAAGAATTTCTGATATAACAGGGGTGTTTGGTGCTTGAGATGTGATAGCTATGATTTTGTTCCTCAATTAAGCAGTTTTCTACGTATTCTCCTCATGAAAAGTGTGATGATGATTCGAGTGATTCAAGTGAGGTGCTTGTTGGGGCCCTTCTCCCCCCCAGGTGCTTGTTCCACCCCCCCAACCATTTTTTAATGAAATCTGTATCAACTGAAATTTAATTAGTTAAAGAGTGATTCAAGTGAGGTGCCTGTCCTCTCCACCCCCCCCCCCCCCCCTCTCCCCCCACCCCAACCCCACCCCACCCCACCATTTTTTTTAATGAAATCTGTATCAGCTGAAATTTAATTAGTATGATACCTCGTGTAATCTGATGATACCAGTGTTTTTTATTTATTTTACCTGGGTGTTTGACTGGTGTTTGCGTCAACTACTATTTTCTTTTGGTGGGGAATTACCATCTTCTAACGTACATAAATTAGACTAGATGAGCTCTTCTTGCGATTTCCTCAAGAAGTAGTGAGTGAGTTGTATCTTCGTGGTTACATATTCAACTTACACCTACTCTAAAGTAATCTTGAAGGTATAGTGAGGTTATACAATGGGTTGTACTGGTGTTTGTGACTCTGCGTCCATGTATGTGAACGTCTGCTGTAAACATGTAAATGGCATCACGGGTGGACTCATCTTGGATATATTTCTTTCTTGCTGTAGTTGTGGTAATAGTCCAAGGTTGCAATACCTCGTCAAGCAACAAGCGATGATCGCCGCATATAGTTATTGGCAAGATTGGTGGCCCTAGATCTTTATTTATTTATTTATTTTGCTAAAATGCAACTATATCTAGTGACTATATACATTCCTACGACCCCTAGCTTTGGTGGAAACTAAAACTTTTTAATCCTTTGAGACTTTGCAAGTGCAACAAAGGTGTGTAGTGCGCTCATTTCAACACCCCACCCCTTCTCCCTCTCCTCCCCCTCCTTCTTTTACCGCTTCACTCTCTCTAAGCTACGTGCACCCCAAATGGGCAGGCCCTATTTGATTTGCATCCTCTAGAGGTATCAGACTAATTCGAGTCAATTTCTTATTTTGTGAATGGTAACGGGTATCCTTGCATGTTAGACGTCCCCGAGTGGACTTAAAGGTGCGCCCTCCCTGTCCGCCGGGTACATTCAACGAAATATGTTGGCCCTAAGATATGAACCAAGAAGTCAAAGACGGGAGCAAACAATCAAGGAAGGGAACAAACTGCTTCCTAGCAATTTTGCCGCACATTTTTCGTGACGAACTTCTAAAGATAGCGGCAATTATATAAACGATGGCGTAGCCATAAAAAATGTGCAGTGCAAGATCAAAACACGTGTGAGATGATTATTTCCGTGTCAATTAAAGGAAAAATATATTTTCGCATTAGAGCATGTTTGTTCAAACCTCATTTTGTCTCCTAAAAAATTAGCGTCAGAATATTAGTCCTTCAGTTACAAAATGAAGGGCAAATGATCAAGTAAATGTTTTCTAAAACGAAAACTTATAGGCTTGTACCATTTGAACAAATACCTAACATAAGTTTATGAAATGAATTTGATGACCAATCTCTTTCCAGATATATTATATACAAGGACATGAATGTTTGAAATGCTTGCCATTGAATATATATTATCCGATCTTCATCATTTTAATGTAGAATAAAATTGTACCCAAATTGATCCAACGGCCACAGCTGGAACACAAGCGGTGCAAAGGCCCGTCTTTATCACCATGCAAATAGATCCCAATTTGGGACCAAATGCAGAAGGCAATAAGATGCTTATATCTCATAATTGCTTTTGCAAATGCAACTATTTTACCATGCATATGTGACACATGGTGCCCCTTGATGGCACAAAGGAAATCGTGTGTGACACTCGTCTTGCTGCTTTCAAGAAGAGTCCGCCAACCAATTCTAACAATTTATAGTCAACAGTGCATCAACACTGCATAACACAGTACACAAAGAGTAAATTTCAACACAAGGGCAAAACGATCTCAAATATTTTCATTACTTCAATAGCATCATTACAAATTACAAAATGCTTTATTTGCATTCACAATATGCAATCTAACTAGACAGACAAGCTAAAACAAAGGGACTCTCGGGTATAGGTGTCTGGCGTAAGGCTACATGACCTTCCATATAGTATTACTAAGAGAAAAATTCAAAGTGACAATAGTAAATGTTCTTATGTGTGAGGAGTCATAGTACCTTTTTTTAGATAAATAGACTCAGAATGACTAGAAATTTTATAGAAAAATTTAAATATATACAAGGGTGATCTCCAACAAAATTGAGCAAAAGTGCACGCCTGGATCTTCAAATCTTCACGATTGGCTTATGGCGTGCATGGGCACTACAGTCGGGCGTACGAGTGTTGTGCTTGAAGGGAGCATGGGTGCGGGTTATGGCGAGCTTGCGAGTGCTATGTTGGGAAGGCACATGGGCGCTATGCTAGGCAAGCGTGGGAGCATGGGCACTGTCCTAGGCAGGCGCAAGGGCATAGTGCTTGTCATGGTTGGTTCCAAGGGGCAGCCCATGGCATTCTCCCCACTAGAGCTGTTTTCGCCCTCGTCATCTTCTGCATATGGTAGGATTTAATTTTGTCGTTGTAGGCTAATAAATCTGCTGCTCTTTCCCATGTGTTCTCTTCTTCCGTATAACCCTGCCACTTGACCAGGTACTCCTGATGATGTTTGTGGGATGCTGTAATCACTCTATCATCCAGAATAGATTCGGTAACTTATTCTCCTACTGCGTTGAGTTTGCATTCTGGTATCTTGATTTCTCCCCTTGAAGGGTCTGTTGCATCTTCATAAAATGGTGTCAAACATGCTAATATGAAAGACGAGATGGAGCTAGAGGCTCCACCACTGTGGCGGGGCAATATTGTAATCCATCTTGCCAATCTTCTTTACTATGGTCAAGGGTCCTTCATAGTTCTGTATAAGGCAAGAGTCTCTTCCTCTTAAGAATTACGGTCTTATGGCAATAGCTTAACCATAATTTGTAGCCCACATTGAATTCTTGAGGTCTCATGTTCTTGCAGCGTGTTTCTTCATTCTTTTGGCTGCTATCTCAAGATAGGAATGAGCTAGATCAATATTCCGCCTCTATTCTTTACTGAAGCTTACAGCCCTTGGAGACTTTCTCGTGTTAGGGACGTTCACTGTATGTGGTAACAACGACTACTGACCATTCACAATCTCGAAAGCACTATTCCCTGTCGAAGAGCTTTTGTGTGAGTTGAAGCATAGTTGGGCAACATCTAGCAGCTTTACCCAAGTTTTATGTGTTGTATTAACGAAATAGCACAGGTACTCTTCTAGCATGGAATTGAACCGCTCCATCTAGCCGTCTGATTCCGGGTGATAGCTTGAACTCATCAAGAGTTGGGATCTGGATAACTTGAAGAGTTTAGTCTAAAAGTTTCCAGTGAAGTAAGAGTCCCGATCACTGACAATGTCTTGAGGCATACCCCAATACTTCACCACATATTTAAAGAATAGTTGTGTTGTCTTTTAGGTCGAACAATACTCCGGTGTGGCAATAAAGCTTGTAACTTGCTAAACCAATCCATGACAACTAGAATTGTGCCTAAGTCTTCAACCTTTGGCAAACCAATGATGAAGTCTAGCGATACACTCTTTCACGATTTCATGAGAACTGGCAACAGTTGCAGCAATCCTGCTTTTTTTTTCTACGCTTCACCTTGTTCTGTTGACAAGTGAGGCATGTCTTCACATAGTCCTGCACATCATCCCCCATTTGGGGCCAGTAGTAACCCTGGTTGAAGGAGACCTAGCATCCTCTCCCCTCCGGTGTGGCCTGTCCAAAGAGTTTCATGGCATTCTCGAATTAATGTTCGTCTCAAAGTATCAGCATTGGGGACATACACACGTCTTCCTTTGGTTATTAGCAAATCATCTTCTTGCCAAAACTGTCGAGTTTTACTGCTCAGAACCAATTTCAATAGTTGTTGAGCTACCGGGTCCTTGGTGAGGGCCTTCTTGATCTTTTTTCTGATGTTGATAGCAACTCGGTTGTCTGCCCTAACAATAGCATTCATGGCTGTTCAAGCTAATTGATCTAGTTCGGCTCTCCTACTGAGGGCGTCCATACACTGTTGGTTGGGCCTACCCTGTACTCAAGCATAAGGTTGAACTCTGCCAAAAGTTCCTGCCATCTGGCTTGTTAAGAGGTGGGCTTGGATTGACTTAAGAAGTGGCTCATTGCAGTGTTGTCTGTTTGCACTAAGAAACTAGAGGCGAGTAGTAGTGCCTCCAAACTTTAAGACAATGGATTACTGCGAGTAGCCCTTTCTCATGAGTAGTGTAACGATGTTCTGCCTCATTGAGCTTCATACTCTCGTATGCCACAGGGTGACACTCTTGTATTAGAACCCCTCCTAGTGCAAAGTTGGAACCATCTATATGAACTTTAAAGGATTTGAACACATCCGAAAATGCCAATACTGGATCTTCTGACAGGGCCTGCTTCATGGCCGAGGAGGCCGATTGACATTCCTTGGACCATTCCTAAACTTTGCTCTTCTTCAATAGTTTAGTTTAGGGATGGGCCATCCTTGAGTAGTCTTAAACAAACTTCCTGTCGTAGTTGGTTAATCCTATGAAGGATCTCAATTCTGAAACATTAGTTGGCAGTTGCCAATCCTGTACGACTTGAACTTTGGCTGAGTCCATCCTTATCTAACCCTATTCTATCACATGACCTAAGAATTTAATGTTAGCATGCGCGAAAGTGCATTTTGACCGCTTCACATATAATTCATGCTCCCTCAATCAGGTAAGCACCCTCCTTAAGTGTTTTAGATGCTCCTTCATACTAGAATTGTAGATCCCAATATCATCAAGATACACCATTACAACATCATCGACGTAGTCCCGCAAAACTTGATTCATCAAAGTGCAAAACGTGGCCGGGGAGTTGGTCAGGCCGAACGGCATGACCAGGTACTCATACGTGCCATATCTGGTGACACAAATCGTTTCGCCTCATCCCTTCGGCGATCCAAACCTACCAGTACCTAGACTTCAAGTCTAACTTGGGGAATACTCTTGCCTTAATTAACTAATCAAAGCAATCGGCGACTAAAAGGATAGGATACTTGTTCTTAATGGTCACCTTGTTTAATGTCATGAAATCCACACACATTCGGAGAGAACCATCGTGTTTCTTCTGAAAGGGGACTGGTACACCACAGGGAGACTTTGCTGGAGTGGTCAAACATGGATCTAACAACTCAGTCAACTATTTCCTAAGTTCTGTAAGTTCGAGTTGTGACATTCGATAAGGAGCTTGGGCGGGTGGCTTTGTGCCCGGCATGAACTCGATCTCATGGTCAATTACCTTTCTGAGTGGCAATTTCTTCAGCAACTCACCAGGCATCACATCCTCAAAGTTGTTCAGTATCATTTTAACTTTTCCCTGTAACGATTCTGATAGTTCTTCAATTTTATCCCACCGTAACATGACAAGGTAGGTTGTTTCGTCCCATTTTAATCCTTTCTTCAACTAAAGGGCTGAGATAGAACGTTCTTCAGCTCTAGAAGACATGGTCAGAAGGACACAAGGTTTACTCCCAAGCATGGCCAAAGAGTTAGTGCACCGCATCACTGTGGTCTTTGTGTCGTGCAAGAACTCCAATCCAAGGATCAACTTAAAGTCGTCCATGATGACTACTGAAAAGTTGGTCCTTCTTTCGTATGGGCCAATCTTATCAATACGCAGCTACTGGCTGGGCAGCAGAATTAATAGCTTTTACCCATCCACATTCTTTTTCTAGAATTAGACCTAATCTTTCCACTTCAGTGCTAGAAATGTAGTTATGTGTAGCTTCCATATCCATCATTTCCCTTATGGCCTTCTCGTTAACCTTGATGTCCACATACATCAAGCCTTTCCCTAGTGACGTTGCCCATTTTCTTCGGCAACGGGTCTTTAGGCTTTTTCCCACTCACGTCCCCTTCTAAGTTCCCTACTTGTGTCATCACAGCATTACACCACTGAGGAAAGGCCCCACGACGTCTTCTTCTTCATAGTCTTGTGTGTATGGTTGCTCATCTGTTAGTGACTGCCCTGAATGAGAGCCAGACTGTTTCCCTCGCTGCACATACCCAAAGTTGTCAAAGAAGGCATTCATCATCTATCTCTACGAACTGTTAGTGATTACATGTGGCCCTTGGCACAAGAAGCAACCCCTGAAGGGAGGTGTCTTCACTTTCTTCGTTGGTGCTAGCATCAGACTTGGCTTTGAACCCGACTCCACTTTTCTGCTGGGTAGAAGAATTTGAAGCCTATCTGCTCTTGTTGCCCCAACTTTGGTTTGGCGCTTGACCCCTTAGCTTCTTGTCACTTGGATATCCTCTTGGATTCTTGCCACTTGGAAAAGGTTCTTGCCACTCAGAGCATTCTATAAGCCTAGTCTACAGAATCTCAAGCCTTTTCCTACTTGGATTTCCTCTTTGAGGGGGTCTCTGTGGCTCAGAGTCGTAATCTAAAAGGCTCTCGGCAGTGTCGATGGCTTCATTAAGGTTGTTCACCCGACATCTATTAAGCTCGATCCATCCCATGGTTTTAACCCTTCTATGAAGAAAAAGAGTATGTCGACTGCATACATGTCACTGATGTTCAACATCAAGGCTGAAAATGTCTGGAAATACTCTCTGTCTAACCCAATGTGTTTGCATTCTAACAGTGCTTTCTCGCGTTGAATGTGGTACTCTTCAACTCGTGTTTGAGTATCTCTCATGTATCTATTGTGCAAGACTCCTCTAGGATCTCTGCGTACTTCTTTCGCCACCATAACTTGGCATCTCCAACCAAGTACATTGCAGCCATCGAGATCTTCATTTCCTCCGAGTCAACCCTGATGGCTCGAAAGTATTGTTCCACATCAAATTTTTTGTTCTAATTCCTTAGCATTATGGGCTCCCTCGTAACTCTTGGGTTCTGGCACCCGGGGCCTCAATTAGTGTTCTATACCCCCTGTGAGTGTGTTAACCACCGCTTGACTAAGAAGCTCCACTTGATCATAAAGCTCTTGAAACTTAGACTCCCAGTCCATAGCATCAATAATTCGTGCATTATCGGTGGCTTCCAAATTTTCCTCCAGCACATCAAGGTGAAGGAAAAATTGATTTAGGATGCATAGAGCATGATGCTCACTCTTAAACATATTCGCCATCTGTGCTTCCAAAGCATTGATTCTCTCTTTTGAGTTGGCCATAGTTTTTCCAACAAACTATCCCACAACTTTGGCTAAAGCCACGGCCCCCTTTGGGCAACCTAGCTCTAATACCACCTGACACACGGTGACCCTTGACGTCACAAAGGAAACTATCTGTGGCACTCGTCTTGCCGCTTTCAAGAAGAGTTCGCCAACCAATTCCAACAATTTATATCCAACAGTGGCATTAACATTGCATAAAACAGTGCACAAAGAGTAAATTTCAACATAAGGACAAAACGGTCTCAAATATTCTCATTACTTCAATAGGATTACCATAACTTACAAAAGGCTTTGTTTGCATCCACAATGTGCAATCTAGCTAGACATGTAAGCTAAAACAAAGCATGGGACCCTCACATATGGGTGTCTGGCGCAAGGCTACATGACCTTCCATGTAGTACCACTAAGAGAAAAATTCAAAGTGACAATAATAGATGTTCCTATGTATGACGAGTTATAATGTCCCTTTTAGATATATACAATTCGGAATGACCTAAAATTTTATAGGAAAACTAAAATATTTAAAAGGTTGATCTCTACCAAAATTGAGCAAAAATAAATGCCTGGATCTTCAAATCTACACAGTTGGCTTACAGCATGCACGGGCACTACAGTCGGGCGCACGGGTTCTGTACTTGTAGGGCACATGGGCGTGGAGCTTGGTGAGCTTGCGAGTGCTATGTTAGGAGGGTGCATGGGTACTGTGCTACGTAGGCGTGGCGGCATGGGTGTTGTGCTAGGCGGGCGCAGGGGCACAGTACTTATCATGGTTGGTGCCAAGGGGCAGCTCATGACAACATGCCCTGAGCTCCCAAGGGGCCACTTTTAGGGGTGGGTCCAACACTAAGGTCATCATTACCCCTGAGTGTGGGGGAGGGTGATTGGTTGTTACCCAGAATTAAGGAATCTTTCTCTTACCATTTAACTGCAATTACTGGTCGTTAAATGTTTTTAGTGACTTTTGACTAGTAACGTTACAAAATTACTGTTAAGAATTATCACTGAAAGTGTTATCAGAAAAATCACTAGAAACATTTAACGACTACTAATTGTCAATATATGCGGGGTTAAGAAAGATTTCTATAACCTTATTAGCAACCAAAATTTGTACTTTTTGTTCCTTTCTTTTTTTGGGGGGGTGGGGGGTGGGTCAAGGGGGAAGTGGATATTGGAATACCATGAGCATCAAACAGGAACTTAATGCTACTGTCAATGACACTCAAGAAAATTAATGATGGAAATTGACTTATAATTAAATTACAGTTCTCTTTATTTCCAGGAGATGTAGTTCTGAACATTTAGTGTTATCAATCAAAAACCTTGGAAACCAAAAATCTGTATCCTCACATGGTTGTTGTTGCAACTACTCTGCATCCAATTCGTGGCTTCGAAGGGAGACGATGGGAGCTCAGAGACAAGAAAGGAAACAACAAAACCAAGTTTCAAGGAGTACTACAATCATGGCATGATCTAGGCTGGCCTAGAGGCCCCGATCAATGAGATAGTCTCCCAGCCTCTCAACAACCATGTTGCACTGTGATGCAGTCACAGGCTCCTCATAGATACCAAACACTAGTGCCTGACCAGTCTTCTTGACAGTGATGCCTTCAGAGCCCTGCCAAATCGATACAAAGCCTCAGAATCAATCACATGCGACCATGGACATGAATTCTTTCCCTACCTACCAAGAAATTATCTAAATGACTTGCATTTGCTACAGATTACAGTGAGGGGGGGGGGGGGGGGGTAGATTCCAATAGCCAATGGTGGTATTAACGATAGAAAAGAAATGTGTGAGCCAGTGTGCTGAGGATTCACAATTTAAAAGAAGCATAAACTAAAGCTAATTCTAATTGTCCATTGAAGATGATTTGGAGAAAGAGCGAAGCAAAACCAGTGAGATGCATGGATATTGAACTTAATGTCGTTACTAGTGTGTAACTTATAGAAAAAAGAGAAGAAATGTGCTTGTTCGTGACAGTATTGAGTTGAGCATAAGCATGGCTCATCAGATGGTAGGATGAGCAGAAGTGCTTCTTAAGCAAGTTGAGAAAAATATACATCCCCTTCTTTCCACGAATGACAGAGCCAGGCTCTCCTTGGATTACCATGTACTTCACGCCTCCGATATGCCAGCCTGATGGAGCAAGGTGACCTGGTTCAGCAAAATCGGTCATGATACTTGTAATCTCCTCCGGCTTCAACTGCAGAACAAGACGCGGAAAACATCAACACCTAAATGCGAGTAGAGAATAAATGTGGATAAAATGTAGCATATGGACATGTGAGTTACACATTATAGCATATTGTTTAACTGGTGAAAACAGTTGGAACTTGGGCATATCTGAAGCTTTTCACTACAGTGGGAAACTTTGTGCTTTAACTCATACTTCGCAGCCTTTCCCTCACCCTAACCTATAAATGATCTTCACCCTTTTTTTACCAGAACATCTTAGTCACCTCTCTCCACCTTATCTCTGCCGTTTTACTTCAGTTCATACCCACGATTGACTAGCTATTAGGCAGGATAGCACTGAAGCTGCTAATGAAAGCATGGAGTCAATTTGATCTCAATGAAGTGGAGTTGCCTCCTATCTGAGAGAGGCAACTATCAGGAATGCAGCAAATGCCCATTCACAGTGCAATATCTAATTCCTCAAGGCTCTAGCAATCGAAGGATCGCTATGAATCAGCCAGTGGATCTAATAGTCAAAATAATCACGTTTAAGATTTCTGAAGACGGACAAAGATTTACGGGTTGGTTTCTTTTGGTTTTGGTTAAGCACCCTATCTGTAGCGATAAAAGTCTTCCCTTGAAGAGTAATTACATGTGAACAGAAGCAGAGAATTAAAAAACTACTATCTGATCTTTGAAAAACATAAATTTCACCCAAAAGGTAGAAGACCATATAAGAAAAACAGAAACCAAGATAATGGATTTGAAAATACATCAGACTTGAAAATTTCAAAATACAATTGAAGATCAACAAACAAATAAGCTAAGTGGACTTCATAGTTGAGAATGCCATAGCTGACCCCTTCCCAGAGAGAGAGACCGAAATAAGAAGACAAACAAGAAAAGAAGCATCTTTGATTACAATTGTAAGTACCAGTACACAAAACCTTGACATCAAAACAAGAAGTTGTGAAGATTTCCTTTCCACAATACCAGATCCAGTTCTTAACCGATTGATTTGTCCTTCAGCATGCCCACCCGTTTTTCGGGTTATATACCATCTATTTTCTGGTTAAGAAGTGCACAAGGAAAAACCTAATCTTTTAGCCAGAATAGTGGTTTGGTTCACATACAATGCTGCTATAAATTGATTTTCAAGGCCTTTTGTTTTCTTGATTTCACAACAGACCTGTGGACAAGCTTTCTAATGTCGTTTTGATGGATTCAGATTACAAACCAATGGATCACACCTTCATCAGATAAAAATGTCGCATTATAAACAATCCTTTTCTCTGGACATTAATGACACGATATTGCAAGGCTTTCCAGACATTACAGTTCTAATAGACCCCTTAACAAGTCCTTAAATAACAAGCAATTACACAAAAAAGATGCAACAAGTCCAGAGTGCATGCCCTCCGGATGTAATAGCGGCCAATTAGTAATTGATCATAGGATCACAGTACCAGCGATAGGCTATTCATTCTGCAGGTCCCTAATACACCTAGAGGGGGTGAATAGATGTTTTACAACTGTGAGTATAAATTAAAAAATGAGATTACAAAATAATGACAGATATAACAGTAATAAATTTAACACAGAAATTTATATTGGTTCAGTCCCACCAGCCTACGTCCAGTCCTCAAGCACTCCACACAAGGGAGACCTACTCGAGCCTTTCACTAATCCAACTAGCTTCGGGTGCTAGCGCAAACCGCAGTACAATTTTCAAAACCCTTCCAAAGTTTCCAACAGTTTACAAATGAAAAGAGATTTACAATTTGAATACAACAAACAAGCTTCTTTTTGAGCAGATGTTACAATGAAAACTAAGACTAAGCTTTCTTAGGTGGGAAGATCTATATTCTTTCAAGAACCAATCCAAGAAACTTACAATGAACTATCTCAAAGGTGAACTCACTCAATAGAGAATAGATGAGAATAAAAGACCAAGATGAAAGAGTTTTTTTTAAGAGAGAAATAATTCGCGAGAGAGATGTAAAATGCTCTCGAGGACCCCTTTTTATACAAGTACATAAGTGAACCGTTAGGAAAGAGAAAGCCCAAAAAAGAAGGATTCGACTAAAACAAGAGAATGAGTCGACTAAAAGTTTTACTTCGATTAAAAGATTTGGCTTCGACTAAAAGATTTAACTTCGACTAAAACATTTTGACTCCGACTAAAAGTTTTGGCTTCGACTAAAACATTTGGTTTCGACTAAAAGTTTTGATTTCAACTAAAAGTTTTGATTTCAACTAAAATATTTGACTTCGATTAAAACATTTTAGCTTCGACTAAAAGATTTTGGTTTCGACTAAAACATTTGGCTTCAACTAAAACATTTTGGTTTGACTAAAAGCCAAAATCTTTTAGGAAAGGGAAAGCCCAAAAAAGAAGGATTCGACTAAAACAAGAGAATGAGTGGACTAAAAGTTTTACTTCGACTAAAAGATTTGGCTTCGACTAAAACATTTGGTTTCAACTAAAAGTTTTGATTTCGACTAAAATATTTGACTTCGACTAAAACATTTTAGCTTTGACTAAAAGATTTTGGCTTCGACTAAAACATTTGGCTTCAACTAAAACATTTTGGTTTTGACTAAAACATTTTGGTTTCGACTAAAAGATTTGACTTCGGCTCTTTACAAGAATTTCTGTCAGTTCTTTTAAGAAAGATTTAGAAATACTAACAAGGAAAAATAGACTTCAGGTTCTTGCATCTTCAATATAATCCAAGTCTTAAATCCCGAGTCCAAGTCCAGGTTCAAGCTTTGTCCATGTCAAGATCTCGTCTTTGTTTGATTAAGATAAATCCTGAAATGTTTATCTTAATAATGTTGTCAGATTAATGCTAGAGATAATAAGTCTGAAATCATCAAAATCAATAAGTCAACACATTCAAGGGGATAAGTGGAGACCTTCCATGTCAAAATAGTGATCTGCAGGTGGTCATCCATATACAAAGAAGCAACAGGTTTTGCGGGGAATATGCTCTATTTGATACACTCTGCAGGAGAAATACTTGTAGCAACTACTTGAGTTCATTAAATCATATAGACAGACAAAAAGGGTGAGTAAGTTGAATATGCATGCACAGAAAATAGTAGTTTTCGCAAACACCAGTCAAAGACCCAGGTAAAATAAAAGAAAAAAACAGGTATCATCATAATTACACAAGGTCTCATACTAATTAAATGTCAGTTGACATAGATTCATCAAAAAATGGTGGGTGGGGGTGGGGGGGTGAGAAGGGAGATAAACAAGCACCTCACTTGAATCACCATCACACTTTTCATGAGGAGAATACATAGAAAACTGCTTAATTGAGAAATAAAATCATAGCCATCACATCTCAAGCACCAAACACCCTTGTTATATCAGGAACTCTTCACGGCATCAAACACGTCTATTATTGTTTCCTGCGATATTTTGAAACGCACTGCAATTAGACAAGTACCTAATAAGCGTGCAAAAAAAGTTGAAAAGGTCTGATGAGTGACACAAAGTACCAAAGAAGTCAAAATCCCTGATCGAGGAGATAATCACCAAGCCTTTCAACAATCATGTTGCACTGGCCTGGAGTCATTGGTTCATCATAGACGCCAATAATCAAAGCCATATTGGTTTTCTTAACAGTAACACCTCCAGGTCCCTGAAACCATTACATTAAAGGGTCAAAAGGCAACCATAAATTGCTGGTAGGTCTGTCTGTCTATCTTCACGAGGATTACACAATTACGATTCAAAAGTTAAAGACAGAAGCTTAAGTATCCGGACATATAATGGTATTAAACATGTGTACATGGTGGTAGTGAGCGTTAAAAAGGACACAGATCATCAAACTATGCAAATAAAGAGAGAAAACATGTATGCCTGGCTATGTGTGGCCCACTCAATAATGCAAAAACAGGGTTGTGAATGAGGTGGACCTAACCATGTTCAAGCTTGTTCATTTGAGTTATCTAGCTTCAAATTATGCTCAAGCTTGGCTTGTTTATCCCTCAAGCCGATCTCAAACAAGCTAATCGAGTGAAGCTCAATATGTTGACTAGCCTCAAAAAGTGTTCAAGCTTAATTTCTTTTTCTCAGGAACTGATCTAGAAGGAGCTTCCACCCGAGCAAAGACAAGCGGGGAGCCTCAGTAGCTCGTTTTGCTTTGCAGCCCCGTACATCTCAAGCATCTACTATATGGTGTGGTTAGCCACCACTGGATCAATTGCCAAGTGAACGGATCACTGAAAGCAGTCACCATTTGCAATGGTATAATAAAAGACAGCCTAGCTTTTACAATGAACACAATCCTCAACATGATTATTACGCAAACCTGTGTTACACATACTGAATAAGGTTCATGCCTTTAATCATGCACGCAGAGATACTCAAGAAACAGTAATAGGAGCAAAATCAGAAGTGAATTACTTACCTTTTTCCCCCTAACAACAGCTCCTGCCTCGCCTTGAATCACCATGTATTTTGTGCCACCAAGGTACAAGCCAGTTGGAGCAAGCGAACCCGGGTCAGAAAAGTCATTCATTATAGCAGTTATTTCCTCGGGCTTGAACTATAACATGAGGATAACTACAATGGTTATGAGTTCATCAAAGTAAAAAAGCAAGTGTTATATAAATATGGTTTACAAGTGTGCACCTATGCTGGCTAAAACCGCTGTACGAGCTTCAAGGCATAAACAAGAGAATTGAAACAAACTCAACGATTAAAAATTGCAAATTGCCATCATTCTAGTCCAAAAGTTAATCAGGCAGTCAGTTTAAATCCTTTAAATTTTACCTATACCATCAATTTATCTTTATATTCAGTTTGATACGCTGGATGGAGAGTGTTGAAGAAAATGCCAAAAAGAAAGCATATCTTTTATTAGGCAAATATCTTACAGGTCGCAATTCTTCTCCTCACCCCCATTTCCTTCCCGCACAATCACATGTTGCGATTGCTGCATTCAACGTTAAGATTTAAGCCTTTCCTAACTAGAATGATTTACACATTTTCTTGCCTTCTATCATTCTTTCCTAAAACCATTTGAGGTCCAACCACAACTTTCCATTTCAACTTCTTTAGATCATTTCACTGTTAGTCATCTCCTAGTGATTTTAGACCATCTAGTTCTAGGCATTCAACAAGCCCATTGCCATGCAACATGTCGTAACCAAGTTTCCAGAAAATGATGCAGATAAGCATTCTTCTGCACCCAGTCACCCCACGATTATCGGCGTCATCAATCTAAATTTCATTTCAACAAAGACGTCACCCTGTTGATGACGATGGCAAAACCGCAAAACTACTGACAACATCTAAAGCAATTGCTAGATCCTTCAAAAATTTTGACGCCATTAGCTAAAGTGTCGAGCTAATAAGATTCCCATTAGAATTATAGCAGAAGCTGTGTTAAAACAAGTCACGAGATATTTGCACATGAAACAACGAAATTCAAACTTCATCGACCGTCAAGTCAGATCGACCAAGCTCACGATGAAAGGACATAAAAATACAACTCCATAGTAATTCAACCTGGCATTCACAGTTGGGAACAGTTTGGACAAATCAGAAGCAAGAAAATCAACTAAATAAGTCAACAAATGGACCTAAAGAAAAAATAGATGGAAAAACCTGTGGCAGAACTAAAACACCATTGATCCAGTTGTTAATTGGAAAATTTTTGGCTGCGACGGCAAATTAGACACAGATCACAACAATGCTGACAGAGGAAATAAGGAAATTACAGACGGACCTCCTGAGGGAAGGTGGCGCTTAGGGCCCACGTGCTGCCGTCGTGGCCGATAATTGCGGCGGAGGAGAGGTGGTTGCCTTCGATTTCGCACATCAGGTGATCGTCCACGTACGCCTGCCAAGACATCTTCGGTGCTTTCTCTCTCCTAGGGTTTCACTTCTCTTTCGTGTTCTGTTTGAAAATGTTTCTCTGTGGGTTTGAGATCTCTCTACTGGTATTTGGAGGGAGGGAGGGAGGGAGGGAGATGTCTCCACTTTTAGGCTTCGTCTTGCTTTTTGGCACTCTCATTCGTCGCTAAAAGATACCATGTCTTTGGCATGAAAATAAACGTTCACTATTATCGGTTCAAATTTGGGAATTTGGTTTGCCAAAATGCTCCCAAATTCCGAACTTAAATTTATTGCATATTTTTCCATGAAAACTTATCGAGATAGCGGTAATTATTAAAATAGTGACATATCGATGTATTATATTTGTTCAAACTTCATTTTGTCTCACAAAACGTTATTAGCGTCATAATATTAGTCCATGAATATCAAAACTAAGAACGAACAAATAAGCAGATGTTTTCTGAAACCAAAACTTAGGGGCGAAGTACCATTTCTATGACAATTTTCAACAAAATTCCCAACATAAATTTATGAAATGAGTTTGATGACCAATACCTTTCCATATACAATATGCAAGGACATAAATGTTTGAAATGCTTGCCATTGAATGTATTATCCAATCTTCATCATTTTGATGGTACAATAAAGTTGTACCCAAGTTGATCTAAAGGCCACCACCGGAACACAAGCAGTGCAAAGGGCCATCATTATCATCATGTGAATAGATCCCAATTTGGGACCAAATGCAAAAGGCAATAAGATGCTTACATCCCATAATTGCTTTTGCAAATGCAACTACTGTACCATGCATGTGCCATGAGCTCCCAAGGGGCAACTGCTGTCGGGGGTGGGTCCAACACCAAGATCATCACTACCCCCGGGAGTGTTGGGGGGTGGGGTGATGGTGTTTTTTATTTGTAAAAAATTTAGCTGAAACCGGATCAAATGGAATATTCTTCTTTTCTCTCGTATAACGACAATGAGTGATTTGTTAAATGTTTTTAGTGACATTAAAAAATACTGTTAAGAATTATCACTGAAAGTATTAGCAGAAAAGTCATTGAAAATATTTAGCAACTATTAATTGTCACTCTATACGGAATTGATAGGAGATTCCTACAACCCGATTAGCCGCCAAAATTTGTTATGTTCTGTTTGGTTTGGGGGGGGGGGGGGTTGGGTTAGGGGGAAGTGGATATTGGAATACCATGAGCATTAAACAGGAACTTAGTGCTACTGGCAATGACACTCAAGAAAATTAATGTTGGAAATTGACTTATAATTAAATTACAGTTCTCTTTATTTCCAGGAGATGTAATTCAGAACATTCAGTGTTATCAATCAAAAACCTTGGAAACCAAAACTCTGTATCCTCACATGGCTGTTGTTGCAACCACTCTGCATCCAATTCGTGGCTTCAAAGGGAGACGATGGGAGCTCAGAGACAAGAAAGGAAACAACAAAACTAAGTTTCAAGGAGTGCTACAATCATGGCATGATCTAGGCTGGCCTAGAGGCCCTGATCAATGAGATAGTCTCCCAACCTCTCAACAACCATGTTGCACTGTGATGCAGTCACAGGCTCCTCATAGATACCGAACACTAGTGCCTGACCAGTCTTCTTGACAGTGATGCCTCCAGAGCCCTGCCAAATCGAGACAAAGCCTCACAAAATCAATCACATGCGACGATGGACATGAATTCTTACCCTCGCGAGCAAGAAATCATCTAAATGACCTGTATTAGCTACACATTCTAGTAAACGGGAGATAGTTTCCATTAGGCACTTGTAGTCATAATGATAGAAGAGAAACGTGGGTGCCAGTGTGCTGAGGATTCACAATTTATAAGAAGCATGAACTAAAACAAGCTACTTCTCACTGTCCATTGAAGATGATTTGGAGAAAGAGAGAAGCATAACCAGTGAGATGCATGGATATTGAACTTAATGTCCTTACTAGTGTGTAACTTACAGAAAAAAGAGAAGAAATGTGCTTGCTGTAAATAGTATTGAGTTGAGCAGATGGTAGGACGAGCAGAAGTGCTTCTTAAGCAAAGCAAGTTGAGAGAAATATACATCACCTTCTTTCCACGAATGACAGCGCCAGGCTCTCCTTGGATTACCATGTACTTCACGCCCCCGATATGCAAGCCTGTTGGAGCAAGGTGACCTGGTTCAGCAAAATCAGTGATGATACCTGTAATCTCCTCCGGCTTCAACTGCAGAACAAGACGCGGGAAATATCAACTCCTAAACGCGAGTACAGAATAAATGTAGCATATGAACAAGTGAGTTACACATTATAGCATATTGTTTAACTGGTGAAAACAGTTGAAACTTGGGTATATGTCAAGCTTTTCACCACCGTGGGAAACTTTGTGCTTGAACTCATACATCTCGCAGCCTTTCCCTCACCCTAAACTGTCAATGATCTTCACCGTTTTTTTACCAGAACATCTTAGTCATCTCTCCACCTTATCTCTGCCGTTTCACTTCAGTTCATACCCACGATCGACTAGCTATTAGGCAGGATGGCAACTGAATAGCTGCTAATGAAAGCATGGAGTCAATTTGATTTCAACGAAGTGGGGTTGCCTCCTATCTGAGAGAGGCAACTATCAGGAATGCAGCACGTGCCCATTCACAGTGCAATATCTAATTCCTCGAGGCTCTAGCAATTGAAGGATCGCTATGAATCAGCCAGTCGATCTCTAAAACCTTATAACTGTTAGTCAAAATAATCACGTTTAAGATTTCTGAAGACGGGAAAAGATTTACAGGTTGGTTTGTTTCGGTTTTGGTTAATCACACTATCTGTAGCGATACAAGTCTTCCCTTGAAGAGTAATTGCATGTGAACTGAAGCATAGAAGAGTGATTGCATCTGATCTTTGAAAAACTTAGATTTCACCAAAAAGGTAGAAGACCATTTAAGAAAAACAGAAACCAACCAAATGGATTGAACAGACATCACACTTGAAATTTTGAAAATACGATTGAAGATCAACAAACAAATAAGCTAAGTGGACTTCATAGTCGAGAATGCCGTAGCTGACCCCCTCCCCAGAGAGAGAGAGAGAGAGAGAGAGACCGAAAAAGGAAGACAAACAAGCAAAGAAGCATCCTTCGATTACAATTGTAAGTACCAATACACACCACTTTGACATCAAAACGGAAAGTTGTGGAGATTTGAAGATTTCCTTTCCACAACACCAGATCCAGTTCTAGATCAATTGATTTGTCCTTCAGCACGCCCAGGCGTTTTTCGGGTTATATAAGATCTCATTTCTTGTCAAGAAGTGCACACGGAAAAAACTTACCTTTTAGCCAGAACAGTGGTTTGGTTCATATACAATGCTGCTAACATATAGTTATACCATGGCAAAATGGTGCTATAAATTGATTTTCAAGGCCTTCTGTTTTCTTGATTTCACAACAGAACTGTGGACAAGCTTTCTAATCTCGTTTTGATGGATTCAGATTACAAACCAATTAATCAAACCTTCATCAGACAAAAATGTCGCATTGTAAACAATCCCTTTCTCTGGACATTAATGACACGATATTGCAAAGCTTTCCAGACATTACAGTTCTAATACCCTCTTAACAAGTCCTTAAATAACAAGCAATTACATCGTCCGACAATGCCATCACCATGCAAATAGCGTGCTTTTCAACCGAAAAATCGTGCTCAAGTCGATCTTAGAGAGTACCAAAATCAATAAAAGCGAAATGCAACCGCGTTGTCCTCCTAGCTAAAGGAACGCATTAGAACAATCCGAGAAACCAATTCAATAGGGCGTTTATAAATGTCAAATTTTGTTCATAAACAATCATGATCACACCCATCTAACATCTATATATTCCTAATAAGTAGATGGAAACAGCTAATAATTCAAATGACAATGATTATTCAAGCACTTGGACCAACAAAAACTGGAATCATGGAAATGCGTTCATGCATAGGAGATGTAGAGAGAGACCTGAGGGAAGGAAGCGCTCTGCGCCCAGACGCTACCGTCCTCGCCTATGATGGCAGCGGCGGTGAGATGCTGGCCTTGGCCGTCGATGTCACACATCAAATGCTCGTCCACGTACGCTTGCCACGACATGTTTCTCCCCTCAGTATGTATCTACGTAGCTTCTTTTGCAGTGTTGTGGCTTGGTTTTACGAACTCTCTGGTGCTGGCTTGTTTGGAGCGTCAAAATATAGAGGGGAAGAGATTCAAAGTGCAATCACCGGTGAGATCACCATCCTCTCTGCACCGCCCGTTCGCCTCCATTCATTTAGTGCCATTCACGTCCTCCTTTATTTCAGGACATCTGCGAGTTTTAGTTTTGTTTGTTCAAGAAAATGCCACAGTTTCCACGTAGCAAATTATCATTCCAGCTCGGTCATGTAAAAATACTCCAATTTACACAATCTGGTGGGTAGTTTGTCCAATCTTTCCAACCGAAACCGACCTACTTGGACCCGAGATGGCTATTATTCTTTTTTACGAATTTTAAGAGACCGATTTCCGGTAAAGCGGTTTTTCTTTTACGAATCATGAAGAAACCGTCTTCGTATGACGAACTTGTTCCTTTGCTCTTTCAGCATATTCACAAAACAATACACTTTAAAAAGTCAGATATCTCTTAAAATGTTTGGAGGGTTGTGACAATCGAGTCTACTCAATTTTCTTTACAGCTTTTCTATACTAGTATAACCACCTAGCAACATTTGTGAGACCCTCTCTCCTAAATAATGCAACCTTTTCTTCCATTTAGTTCATCTAGTGCACATATAAAAGGGCAAAGTAGGAATCCAATCTAATTAGATAGAAAGCCATTTTCAGGTGATTTCTCATAAAGGCCGTAATCCATATACTAAAAAATAATAGATATGCAATTTATCCATCCATAATCAATCGATCCATGTGTGTTAGACATGAGCTTATCAGATTCCGACCAATTAGTTCTCCTAGGGAAGGTATCAAACAACAGTGAGATGTCAAAGGAAAAAAGGAAAACTCTGCTTCAGAGGGTTTTAAGTGCCCTTCCGATATCTTCTGATGTCCGGTGATCAAACTTCAGCTCTTTCTATCACGTACGGTGTGCAATTAAATGTATGAATGATCTCCTCAATCTTGTAACCAAGGAACAGCGTCATCTGCCAACTCGGTAAGATCTTCCTCTGAATGCCCCACTGCCAGTCCCATCAGCCTGGGTGCGACTATTTGTTGGAGCTCCAACTCCCCACCTTGCAACTAGTTTATGTCTATGCAGCAGCAGTTAAGAAAATTTGGAGAATGGACCTTTAACTAAGACAATAGAATGACGAAATAGACACATTACGACGTATAATAAGCATGGAAGACTATGTAGGACCATAAAAGGCAGGTATAGCACGAAGATCATTGCTAGTAACCTTAACTAGGAATACATGGAAGACGATACCAAGTCTCAGCACAAAAAGGTTAGCGACAAACAAAGGAGTACAGGTGGAAGTCAAAATCATTGTCAGTAACCTTAACTAGGATTACCAGAAACTCTACACTATTCTTCCAACACAGAAAGGTTAGCAATGTAGTTTTTGCACCATATGTAGATTCCCGCTCCCGCAAGCAAAGCAATCATAGACACAAAAATGTTAGTTTGACTGTTATCTAAATGCCCAAACAAAAAGGATACACCCACATAGGAGTCTTCAGTATATCCCTACCCCCAGCAAGTGGATGTAACACAGTCAAGAAATAATACAGATGACCAGCTATAATTCCCAATAGATCTGGCATAAGCTTTGAACCAAAAATAACATCCAACGCGAGCATGGCCCACGGCAAATAAAATGCCTGCATATCATACGCAATGTAGCATGCATCAGAAGTTGGACCCACAGAAACCTAGGACCCTCAAAAGCGAAAAAGCGCTTCCCTCCAGTTAAAGTTTTTACCATATCAGAACCAAAAATCAGCTTACCTTGAGTGTCACAAGTCCATATAAGTTGATGCTGGCATTTGGGAATTCTCTACTCCATACATAGAGTAGCATAAAAACCAGCGAGACCCCAAGGAAGGGGGACCAAAGCATGGGGATGGCGGATAATGCCTAAACACGCAAGTGAAGAATTAGAATCAACACATGAATGTGATCATGTAGCGGTAGCTCAAAGCATGGTGGCATATATAGTTGAGGCAACTGGAAGGGCTAAAGCCCAAGATATGGCAGGCAAGCAAAAATGATAGTTATTGATAATTAGCTGAAGATGTGGAAAAAAAATTGACAAACCATAAAGACCAGCCCAAGTACACCAGATCAAAAAAAGTTAACGAAATAATCTCACACACCAATAGAGTCAAGGCTCCAAATATCATCATCCATAAGAAATCAGCTGTACGCCTTTGGAATGGTCCACTCTCCAGTTGTACTCCATATCTTGCTCTATAAAAGCAATAACAAGATTGAGGTATTGCATGCATTAAGTTCTAAATTTCCCAACTAGAACATCATATTAGAGATCGAAACGCGGGGAGAGTAACAGAAATGTAATAAGCGTCTCATGTAACTCGTCATGAGAAGGAATACCTACATCATTAAAAGGCGAATTCCAAAGTTTATAGAGAACGGGCCTAGGAAAAAGAAGTTTGTAATCAGCCTCCACACCTAGAAAAGAATAAATAGGTTAACAACAGAGAAGAGAAATACACTTAAACATAGTAAACTGAAAGAGAAAAATGCTAGATCTGTTTTCCTCCAACTAATTATATGTCCCAACCAACTCCATTCCATAGCTACTAAGTTGGGCAAATATGAGATAAGCAGACTACGCAAAAGCATCTCATTGAAATTGCTTCTTTTCTGGAGTAAATATAAATATAAGGTAGCAAAAATTCAGATATTCTCATATACATCTTATTCGCTAACTGCTTCTCCAAGAATTTGTGCTTAACCCTAAGGTTGAATTCCGGTTGCGATACTGGTCAACTGAGGAACATATTGTGTTCGAGCTGTGGTTCAAGCCCCTTGCATTTAAATCTGCAGAAACTCAAAGTTTTGGCTGGGTATCAACGTATTCAAATCCGAATTAATAATTAAGGCCCCCTTGGTTCTCACATAAAAATCATTGAAGTGGGCGAGAATTGACCCAGCAAAGGAACAACAGCCCCTAGAAATTAGAACCATGAGTTTAAAGTGGCAAAGATATGAGCCAACAAGGGAACAAATACTTTCCTACTAACAACATTAGATAAACATGTGATTTCTACAGATGCAGTTCCCAGAGAAAGCTGCCCATAATAAGATGCAGTTTCCTGATACTCGAACCTATGTGCATACTACCATTGTTAGCTTATGAATAGCTTTGACTGAAGACTGGAAGTCCTTTTTACAGGCAAACGCAAAGCTGTTTTCTCAAAATTTCACCAACGCCAGTTAGAATTTTCACGTGTTTTTTCTGAAACCTATTCCTAGCCGGACATAGCAATCCAACAGTTTACCAAAGAGTGATGGGAATTTGTGCCTCCGCTCGGTAACCATCAAGCAGGAACCTCGACATGATGCTTCAATTAGTACATCCAAAAACTAGTGCATGAAAATCAAATTCATTGAACGTGCCTGACTAACTATCTAAACACAAATACCACTATCAATGGCGGAAATTGCTCGCTTACTTAGGTCAAGCAAAGTCATTTAAAATAAAATAAAAAGTATCATATGACTGCATGCCGTAATAACCTTTTCCTTGGATAGCAATTGATTTTTGAATCCAAAACTGAACTAGCTCCCTCAAAAAGTGCTTCTAGTGGCACTTTAAATGCCACTATTACAATTTTTAGTGACAAATCAGAGTTTGGATAGTTCAAAGTTGTGGGATTATGAATTCAGTCTTGGATTTGGGTCTAATTGTATTGATACACCCAAAGGAAAAAGCTTTCATGAACTACTCTATACATCATTCCTTAATCCAATTGTGCTTCAAGCAATTGACGAACTATTGAGGAGAAAAGCAAAAGAGTAAATGGCAAGTATCAGATTGAGGTTTATCAGACACCACTTATTTCAGATTTGAGGTTCATCAGACACCACTTAATTATATAAGATGATGGCAAACTCCAAATGTGATATACCTGAAACCGGAATATTGCTAGCTCATACAACAATGCAATACTTTCCACATTATACAGCTTAAATTGAAATGCTGTGGTAGCCAACAAGCACAGGGTCCCATAGGCCTTGCTTACAGGTGGGAGAGAATTATAGTACCTGCGACAACAGGAAAAATACAGGATAGACAGGTATAAGAAGTAATAAACAGGCTATCAATAAGTGGATGATCATCAACTGCAGGAATTGAAATTTCATAAATGGAAGATCATAAAGACATGTAATTGGCTCCTATGCTCATTCTATACAATGAACCCTTTTTGTGAAGCTTACAGGAATGTCAGGCCCTCCGAATTTTAAGAATTAAGTTCAACGAGATAATCTCATTTTCTCCTCCTCACCCCAGCGGAAAAAAATAGAACACAACAGAAATTAAAACAAACACGAAAAGCTGGCATTACAGTTATCACTAACATCTGAAAGTGTGAGTGCAGCTCAGATCTAACAGACAAAGAGCTAGAAAACAGTTTGACTTGTCCTCTACGGTCTCTGTTCCATCTCTTAAGAAGTAACTCGGCAAACTCATAGAGAAAAAGCAACAAGGAGGGTTGACTAATCCATACTCCACCATTTGGAACATTTTCTAAATTCATCTCACATCTCCCTGTATAGGTGCTTAGTCTAGAATCTTGCTCATGTATATATCCAAATTTTTTCAGTGTATGATTTCTTTTATATGCATGTAAAGGACTTGACAGGTATGCAACACACATGTCACATGATATTTGACCAAGGAAACCACATGTAATCAGGAAAATTCACGCTTAAACTGCCACTCGAAACATTCTTAGGGTTCTGCCATGCTCAAAATATGTCGTAGTTAAGCCTGCAAGCAGCATAGAAAATAGATGTAGTAGCATATACAAAATGTCAAATAAGCATGGACCCTTTTCACAACAAGCTTCAAATTACTCTGAAGGATGCTTGTCGCTTTTTCCAGGGTGAGAGTGTCCAGAGGAACTGTAAGTTTGTTGAATAGATTACGCAAAAAGTAACTACCCACAATATATTTGGTATCTGGAAAAAATGAAGCCTGTTACTTCTACAATTCATCATCAAAGCAACATCACATGGACTCTTCAAAATGCATGAAGCACCCGTGTCAAACGTTTGACACTTGGACGAGGGCAGAATATGTACTTCTACACCCTGCTGTTATAGCAGGATATGGGATATGCGCCTTAAGATGACAGAAGTATTCAATTTAAACAAAAAGTTACAACAGATATGAACATATAGCCCTATCCACATGTCTTTGGTTTTGAAAATTAGATGACCACGACTCGTAAAACAGATATTTGACCCGACCCTTTTACTGATTTCATGTAATATAGCTAATTAGCTATCTTTTTAGTAACTATGCCTGTGTCATATTATTTCATGGCTAAAGTCATCAGTTCCTTTACTCACTTCAGAGTTTGTCTACGTTGTATAGCACTGTTCACTAGTCAGAGCAGATTAGTTTTGTACCACCAGAATCATATTTTTCCGGACATTAAGACATATTTGATAGGCTATACAGTTCTATTAAACGAGCTCTCTATGAAGAAGTCATTATTACTGCAAAGGGACCACCTAGTCCTACATGCTTTCCACTAATCACTACCCTTTTGGCTTTCCAATGTCAATTCAGCTTAAATTTTAAAGACTTATCCAAGTTGTGCTAAATCATTAAGTTGCATACATCCTTGATCATTTCTTAATCAATGATACAGTGCATACGTATGCATGCATCCTTGATCATTTCTTAAGATAGAAGCTGATACAATTTTACTGATACAGGTACTTACTGCTCTACGGAATTCCACAACGGGATATTTATCTCACTGACAAAAACTGAGGCTGATACCAGCGAGGCGGGCATTTTTCAACATCCTTCAAAACCAAATTATGATGCAGGCAATAATAGAGCTAAGATATCATCTATCATCTCTTAAACCTTCATTTTCCCAACTTACATCTACTGAACTGTACTACTTGTTTCACAACTAGATCGACTAATTCCCGAGGATGTTGCTCTGGACTTCTTTTTCAAAATTGTCCAAAAACAACATCTTGTTCTAGTAAAAACTATGCTCACTCCTCACCCTCACTCCAGTCTTAAACAAAAAAGTACTTTGTCCTTTGAAGTTACATCCCTATATTTCTGCTTGCATGCCTCACACATGAAACGAATATGCTATCATTTGCTCTTTGGTCAGTCTCCATACATGTTAATTAACATTCCATGCGCTTGCCTTTTTTTCCATCCTTCATTGATCTTAATAACGCAAAGGAGCGAAAGGGAGAATCATATACCTATTTACTTTGACCGAAACCCCTTTGAAGCCAATGGTTATAAGAACTCAACTCTAGAAGTATTGCATCTACCTCAGCTCTGCCGCTAGGATGGCATGCTAAGTATGCAGCCCTAACCTAACTGGCTAGATTATTCAAATATTCCCAAACTGAATTGCTATGTGCTCCTAAATCCTACTTATCTTGCGGGTAGGAAGTTTATTCTTCTCTTGAACTAATCCCTAACAATTGTCAGAGAGGTCTTACAATCAAAGTTTAGAACCTTCCTTTCCGACTAGCTTCGCAAACATTTTTAAGCATCCCAACAATGACAATTCCAATATCAAGCTCAAACACTTTCGTTACTAAGCACTTAATCATAGAAGAACTAGCAGACTTAACCCTTAGTAAAACTCAAATATTCACAAAACTCACGTTATAATATGCCCCCAAAAATCCAACTTGCTGATTCAATGTCAACTACCTTTCACTTAATCGCAGACGTATATTCTCCTACCCCTCTTCTCTCTTAAAGCTTCCTTTTTCATTGAAAAACATTTCTCAGTGTATCAGTAATTAGTTGTCACTGAGCGGTCTTGTGTGTTACATAAAGCATACAGAAACAAAAATGTGGCTATGCCTTAAAAAGAACTTCTAATGCGTAGCGTCAGAAGTCCATAGTCTGAGTAAATTCTGGGTGTAAAATGACAAAAATGCCGACAATGATTGAACAGCTAATCTAAATTACGTTAGAAATTTTGATGAGGCGTAGCAATTATAATCACCACATCCCCAACCAGCTCAAATAGTTCAATCAATCAACTAATACAAATTGGCACAAACAGTAACGGGTGAAAGATAACTAACTACGGAACTTCGATTTCACACACCAAACACAGTGACATAAACATGTCTAATCTGAATAAGGAATTGAACACAGAGAGAGAAAGTGAAGGAATTACTCTGCAGGTGAAGACATTTGCGGATCGTAGAAGCTCGGTGAGAAATCAAAGCTCAGCGTTTGCTGTCTGTGCGTGTGTGCGTGACTGGAAGAAGCTTTGTTGCTTAACCAAAAAGAAAAACGAGATGAATGACGGGAGAGAAGGATGTCAGAGGAGTTTGTTCACGGCGAATCTCAGTTCTGCTTCTGGAAGCTTCATGATGGGCCGGGCTTTTCGGGATCAACTGTTCTGATCCAATCTAATGAACCCGTTTTCAGCGGCATTCGACTTGTCGTAGGATCGTGGGCTTGTTTCTCTTGGGCCCATTTGAAATGACAACACAGATTGGTGGACTTCAAGCTAGACAATTTCATCCTTCCCAATAAAGAAGAGTTCGTAAGTGACTACCTAAATAGGGATGACAATTTCACCCGTAACGTGCGAATACCAGCCCTACCTCGCTTCGCTCTTATGGGATGTGGTTACTTTGACTTTTGACTTGACCCGAGACTGGACACTGTTTTAGGTTTTCAGACTCACGCGGGTTGTGAGAAGGTTATGGTTTTCATGTGCTCGCCCGCCTCGCCCTTGTATTCATGCTGGTATATGTAATATATGTATTAATTAATCAAACATCTCCTACCATCCGATTCTTCCTAAATAACAAAGGTAAAGCCCAATTATCTCTTTCCATTTTGCACCAAGTACTTCCGTCAAAATTGCACGGAATCAACCACCTCAGCTACAATATGTTATTCTTGGCTAGCCTTTTTTCAGGTTGTTAATTGTTAATACTAGACTTTGTTGCATGATTAGATCTAAGAAAATGAACTTTGAAAAGTGTAGATTAGGTTTGCATTCTTCATATTGTACTTCTGATCGATTTCCTCGGTGAAATTGTTGCTTCCTTAACCCTCTTCATCATTTCGTGAGGATCAAAATCTCGGTTGCTTACGTACATGGTGATACAGGGTGGCTTGGGGCAAGGGCATAAGTGTGTTTTTTCTATCTCCCAACCCTAGGGCAAGGTTGGGTGATGGCAGGGTCGGTTCTACCAAAACCTATCCCTGACTCGCCCCATTGTCGTCCCTATTACTAACTCTCCGTCATTTCAAAAGTCTTTTCCATTTCTTCTTTCTCTTGACAACTAAAAAATTTAGTTTCTTGATTGTGACCGTGAATTATATCATCACAAAAGTCACAAAGGCTGGACTGAGAGTCGAAGAGAGTAAAAATGGTTTTATGGGAAAGTATCATTTTCATGATAGTGTTAGTCACAATATAATTCAATAGTATAATACATATGCGGGTACCAAGAAAATAATTGGAAGGAAATTTTTTGGCTAATAACTAGATATACGAAGATAACTATAACTAATTCATGATTGTTAAATTATTTTGGTGACTTTTATTTTGTAAAGCTAAAAATGTGCTGTTAAGATAATTTTATTTGATAACGCTGAAAGTGTAAGGAGAAGTGCCATTAATTATTTTAACCGATATCAATTTTCGCTGTAAAATGTGACTACCCCCTACAACCCGCATATTACAAAACTTCTAATTTTCCATTATTACAAACTGCGTTATAGGAAATTGCATTTAATTGGAAATTTGAATACTGGTATTATCATTATCTTGCACTTTCTTTCATCTTCTTTTTCCTTTCTTCTGTTCCTGTTTGCGACATCATGTTGCTCACCAAATTAATCATTTGTTGGCATGCTCCGACAGTAGTTAAATGTAATCATAAACCCTGCTTAACTACATAAACTTTTGCTTTATTTGCATCAAATTCAACGCAATTGGACTGTCACTAATATAAGTGGCTATAATTGTTGAATAAATGGTGGGATCTACGTGCAAGTGGTCTGGTTGATAAAGGTGCACAAATTGTGGAGTTGTTTCTCGTTGATCCAACTCCATTTTGGTTGTACGAATTTGGCATTGCATTTTCATATTTGTTTGATTACCTTCCTATGTATATTTATCGACGCACCACATCGTTATGAAATATGGATAGCATAGATGAAAGTCGTTGTTGTCGTCGTCAATCGTCTAATTAGCGAGACTAAGAAATTCTTGTTTCAAATGTCTCATATTCACGTCTCGTGCTCCCAAATTGTGTAGAGTAATGATATTTTTTAATATCATAAAAAAAAAATTCTCAGCACCAGCAAAACATTTTAAAGTACTAGGACATAAATTATACATGTGAATGAGTGACACGTAAGAAGTCGTATTATTTGAAGTACTAGGAACATTGGTTCTGACTATAAATTTAAGACCGGTATTTCTGTCTCTTTTAATTCATCTTCCTATCACATCCGTCCATATATTTAACAGTTCTGAATGGTCAGAATTAATGATGCAAATCCATGCATACAACGAGACGTAATCCATCTGTTGCCTACTTGAAATTTGAGATTAGGATAACTTTGGAAATTATGTTAAGAGAAAAAGAACCATTAATGTTGGTCAACGACAACACACAACAGATGTTACATATATCTGATTTGGGATCTCTTGAATTTGTATCTCCTTTCAGGGGAGCTTCACATAAGCCAGCCATTCTAAAAGGAATTTTTTTTTATTTTTAAAAAAGGAAATTGTAAAACAAACAACAAAAACACCACATGCCGCGGGTTCGACACTTTGCCCCATGAACAGCCCTATAAACTGCCGGCAGTTTACAAGAAACTGTAATAAGCTATGCTATTATTAAGGGAGTAGCGCGCATAAACTGTACACATGTCGCGGGTTCGACCCTTACAGTGAAATATTTTTAAACTCCGCTCTCTTGCTTTTTGGTACCAGTACCCACCTCTCTCTCCATTTGTTACTAAC